>JAQFYE010005420.1:0-11993 GCA_034694305.1 Protaphorura glebata | reverse complement strand
CTCTATGACACGAGCAAAAACTTACATTTTCAAGCGCTGGCTCAGCTTGGCCAAACCTTATAGTTTATACCCTTGACGTATGACGTATCCCCTAGTCTCATTCCATTCCCCTCAGGCGTCCTCCTTAATTTTCACAGAGCAGTAATGAATCACCCTGTACAAAGTTAGAAATTGATTTTCTTTTCACGGCCGCCGCTGAGTAAACCAGGCAGTTTGTCTTCATTCCATTGGATGTCTTCTAAAATCATCAGCGCGCTGCTGCACAAAAGTTCCACTCACCATCCATTGAATAATGCAAAAAACGACAATATTAATTTATATTTATATTTTCAATGTCCGTTGTTATGGTAACAAAACGACAGTTCAGATCTCGGAAATTAGGAATGACAGATGAGTTTCTGGACTAAAAAAGCAGCATGACTAATAGAAATGAAACTCAGATTCCTTATTCTAAAATTGGATGTCCAATTAGTTTTTCTTATGACTCGATCGAAATCCACTCGAGTTAAAATTTTTGTGGGATAATATTATAAGTTGACCTTCATTGGTCTTCGCTGCAATTACATTCGAGTAGATATACTTTGGAAACTTTCCAGTACACCGATGAGGCACACGTATACTCGTACGTACATAAACCTTTACACGACGGATTTTTAATTGCAATTCTAACTTTTGATATTCAAGGACTATGCTATGCCGGTTGCTTGTACGAAAATGAGTAATAGGTACATATGTCATACAATTAATGGACCATTAATATTGGTTTCGAATTCTTGAACCACATTCCTTCCTCTCAACCTCCCGATTTTTCTTCCATGCTGACGTGACAATTTCCTCCTATATTTTTATATTCTAAAGGCCAAAAAACCTTACTATTTGGATATTGTTTTAAGAGCACGATGTGTGGATTTTCAAATTAAATCTCAATTTGAATCGACTCGAGGCTCAAAAATCTCCCCTTCACATTTGGTTGAGAGACCCTTAGTGGGATAACTTGTATCATGGAATTCAGTTGCCACAACTTATTCTTACCTCGGTTAATTAGAAATTCATCCTCTAAATCACTGTCCTGACGAGGAGAACAATGAACCGATCACCTAATATTATTGCTTCGTTGTCATGGTCACACCAGAGGCCGAAAAATATCCATAGAACATATGTTACGTTGTTTTTGGTCTATCTTCGAAAATTTGATGAAATAAGTTCCTGACGGCCGCCATGTAAAAGTTGAAATGGGTTAAAATCTGAAATGCATGAATTCTTTTTGAAAAAATCATCCAAAATCAAAAAACAATATTCTGTCACCATTTCAGCTGAATTCATTTGTTCTTAGTTCAGTTTAGTTACACTCGCATTGTATTAATCCAGGTCAAATATTATTTTCCACGAAATACACAACTTGGATTAAGTCCAAGAACTAGGATGTTGTTTTCTCTAGAATTTTGTCAACAGTCGTGAATATTAATTGCAGTGATATTACGAGTTGTTATTTGATGGTAAGGAATAACATGAGTCATGAATTGGCATGATTGAGTGGGGATGTAATACGAGGAATGCAACGTCAGTTCCTGCACCAAGCCGAGTGACAAAACCATACATAAAATTGGCATTACCACTTTTGGGCCCAACGCTCGGGCGGTTAGGAGACAATTTAATTGTAATCCATGTTTTCTTCAGCAAACTCAAGACACACATGCCACCGTGCAGGGTTCGATCCTCCCGAACTGACAATGTGGAGACGTTGCTTTTAAAACGACAATAAAAAGAAATTAACTCAAGACTAAGACCATCGCTTATATCAGAAAATCCTGTGGATATTTATTATTCATGACAGAAATATACCTAAACTACAAAGAAAATTCTATGCACAGTAATTGTAACTAAATAGTGCTGGCATTTTGGCCAGTCTGGATTTAGATCAAATTTGTATGAACGAAAGGTGCCTCAAATTATCAAAGAATATTAGATCGTAGGAAATCCATAAAAGTTACATACAGCTAACCGAGATACAAATATTTTTTACAGAAATATAAATATTCCGCGAGACTTTTGGCATCAAGCAACAAAATATAAGTTCATTCGGTCGCTCAAATTCCAGTATGGCGCAGTACAGTGCATATTCAGGGTGAGCCAAAACCAAGTGTCTATTCGTCGTAACTTCTTTATTCTTGATGCAATTCAAAATTTGAGATAGCCATTTTATTTGAAATTTAATTGCGCGTCTTATAAGTGGAAAATATTTTTTCGAATTATCAAAAAAAAGTCAAATTTTTTAAGAAATTTTAAAATTTTTTGAAATTTTTTGAAATTTTTTTTTATTGAAATTTATTTTTGAAAAGTTTGAAAAGTTTACAAAATCCTGAGAATTTTTGAGAATTTTTGAAATTTTTAATGCAAACAAAATTTCGGTTTGTTTTTCATTTTCAGATATTTGTGTTTACAATTTCATTGACAGCACGCGCTGTGAAGCGCAGTCACGCGGCTCATAAGACGTTCAATTAAATTTCGAAGAAAATGGCTATCTCACATTTAGAATTGCGTCAAAAATGAAGCAATTAAGGCGAATAGACCCTTGGCTTTGGCTCACCCTGTATATATTTGAGTCTGAATGCAGGGGGTATATAGCACTTTAAAGTTTAAACAAACAAACAAACAAACATACAAATATAAATCGCACAAAGCTATGGACCACCCTGTCCACGAAGATTGATTGAGCTTTGACTTTCTGTCAATACCTAGCACCCTCTAGTTGCATAGATTCGGATGAAATCAAGACAATCCGACAACTCGACTCCGCTGTTCGTTCGTATGCGGAAGGATGGAATCTCCTATTCTAAAACAAATCTTGTCACTTGTTTCGATAAGGTACCCCTAGTAGTTGGAATAATCACCATAAAACAGATGTGTATTTAATGCAACCAAAAAGTTGGGCATGCGAAATTGCGGGACCGAATACAATATTATTGCACTGAAATCTTAGCACTGATTGGTGAGCAAAAGTCGCACACGGATTTTGAGTCCCAATCTCCCAATGTCTAGAAATGCTTTCTGACAGAAAATAAAACCAAAGGCAAAGCATTTCATTTACACTTTTTGAAAAATGCTCAGAAATTTGGAATCTTTTCAAAAATAGTTTCCTTTGCTCAAGATATATCTCGAATGGGTAAAAGGAATTTGAAGAACTACTATAGAAACGAATATGAAAACTAGCATACTATAAAAAAATCCGGATCACTTTGAATTTTTAGTTCTCATTCCTAAAATATTTTATTTATATGGGTAAAATAATTCTGTTAATTGCTTACAATTTGATATTATTATTGTCTCGACAGTTCGTTCATGGGCTCGAATAAACGCCGGGTACAAATGCGATTATTTTAATTAAACGCCGGGTGGAATTTCTATGTCTAGGTATTCCATGTGTACAGGGTCACGCATAACCTTTGGCCAGCGCAATCTGGGAGAGCCGGGCAAAATGTGAGATATGCAATTCGTAGAGAATCTTAAGATGGATCTAGGGAGCTACCCCGCTTAAAAATTCGACGCTCGTAGAGGCGCTGATGAACGCTTAAGTAAAAATCGGCAAGGAAAAATTGGTTTTTCAGCGGTGTTTTAACAAAAACGAGCCCAAAATAATGCCACCTCTTTTGTAATAATTCTATGTAATTTTTAAAGTTTTGTTGGACCGGTTCGGATTAAGTCGATTTTTCAATGTCGCGGCAATTGGAGGAGAAAATCTAAGTTTTTTCAGGCTACCTGTTTACTAGGAATTGGGCTGGTAGTCCAGCTACATGATGTATCTTGTTAGAATGTACTCTCTTTTTTCCGTCACACATATCTTTCACCTTGTCCCATAGTGGAAAAAAGTTAACATTGCTGGGGACCGAACCCAGGTCTATTCCTTTCCGGGGTAATTGCACCACCTGCAGTGCTACAATGTTATTTCCACTATGCTTGTGAATTCAACCACCCTATTAATGTACAACCACGGAATGAATGGATTGTTACAATCTGCACGGATTTATAGCCCAGAGCGAGATTATGATTCTCAGGATGCCATCCCGACATAGGAAATGCCCACCGCCCACGGCTTGAGGTTTTTAAAATTTCCTACTACTACGGGTACCTTCTTTACGCCAAATGAAGAAAAAAATAACTTTCTAAGAAAAGTTATGTAACTAGTGTGGAAACTCAATCAGCCCAAAAAAATCGACAACTTTACTATAAGATAAGGTCCAAAAAAATCGAGTTTGTAATTTCCATATTGGTGACACATTTTGCATTATTCTCCCAAGTTCTATTGTTTGAGCAGTATGACCTTACCTTACAGAAGAGCTGTCGACATACCCCTTTTTGAGATGATTCGTTCTCCACGTTTACAGTGCTACGGACAGTATCGTGGCAAATGTGAATTTAAAGCGATTTTTTCTTCACTACTTTTTCCCTACTACTAGTGGTACGTGCTTCAGAAGAAATGGAGAACATTTCCATCCCTACTACTAGGGGTACCTAATACAGTCAAAAAGTGTACACATAATATCTTACTGGATTTAAAACCTTGAGTGAAGATCGATACCTTTGGTTCAAATCTTAATTCCGATCCACGGAGAAATGAGAAAGTCACAAAATAGCGTGGGCCAACTCTTCGGATAACTATGCTGTGGAACAGAGTGTCGTCATAATTGTCGCCATCGCGGCATACTAGTTTGAAATAATCTGAGGTATTTATTTCTGTGTCGCTGTTCAATCATTGTGTCTTGTGTGTGCGTGCGGTTCCCGGGAAATGTGCAAGGCAGAGACCTCTGCTGGGAATTCACAAACACCACTTTTCATAGAAGAATCTTTCCTGGTTTTTTTGAATCACTGTCTCGTGGGTTTTTCTTTACCTTTTCCGTCTCATTCATAATTCTTTGAAATTTCATAAAAACAATCAGTACTCCCAAAATTTTGAAAATTGAACATTTTATTTTGGAGTTTGTGAGTATTCCGGGAAAGAGTGAATAAGGACGAGGACTATTTCGGTCATCAAATGGAGGAACTGAATCCGAAAGACAGTTGTCCAGAAAATGAGACGGAAGTCGGGGATAAAACTAAAACTGAAAATAATGAGGGGGTAAACAAAAAAATAGACTAACAGAATTTTATGAAAATCAGAATAACGAGATGTACATTTTCGCGACTGTAAACTTCAGATCTATCTTTTTTTCACCAGATTAAATTACAGATTTTGAGGGGAGGTTTCTGTCTGTGTACTAAACTAACTGTCTGCACGTAATATTAATTTGCGATTTTTATACAGGACAAAAACTTGGATTCAGTTTTGACTATGGGAAAAAGCCAGGAAACTAAACAAAGGTTGTCACTCGACGGAGAAATTTCATTGGCTGCAGAGCAGGGATTTCCAGGAATGGGAGAAATGAATGGAGCCTTAGAATTGGAATCCAGTACACTTCTTGACTTGTCTCAATTTAACACTCTGCCTCCTGAAGTAAGTCCTCAATTCTCTCATTTTTATTTTGGAAGTTGGAAGTGTATTGAAATATTCTTTGTGTCCAGTTGAATTATTTTGAACCACATTGCCCATGATTATTTATAATTTTATTGTTATTTGTATATTTTGAAAACAGCTGAAGCACGAAGTACTGAAGCGATTTCCGATTGAAATTAAAAAGGCTGCACGTCTGGTGTCCAAGGAATGGGAAATAATTCTGAGAGATCACGTCAAATTCACTCCAATTCTGACGATTGAAACATTTGCCCACGTTTGCACTTCAGAGCAAATATTTAATCAAATGACTGTCACTGATCTAATATTGGAAGTCAATCTCCCGAAACCAAGACCGGCATTCGTCGGGGGAAAAAATATTCACAAAATACATTTCAAAAAATTTGCCATCGATTTGAATGTCCTCTACTGGCTTTTTGCGTCCACCTCCAATGTTGAAGAAATTCGCGTGGATTACATTGACGTGATCTCCCCGCGAGACATTAAAAATGATCCATTGGGATTATTTTGCTATCGCTATTCCCTACTTCCGACCTCATTTTCACTCTGCCAGAATTTGATGAAATTTGAGACTTACGTCATACAAAGAAAGGATTTGAATTCCCGGATTTCTTTTGATTTGGATTGTTCACCACTTCAGCCGTGCAAAAAACTCAAATACATCAATATTCGAAGTTCCATTCATGTGAATATAGGAAATGTTTGTCAACTTGGAAAATCCATGAGAAGATATAATCTCATCTTGTTGTATCCAGGAACTCATCGATATTCAATCGTGGACTCTTTCAAGTATTCATTTACCACCGAAGATTTTGCTCAAATCTCTCAGCATTTTCCAGATCTATCCACAATCGATTTTGCTCCAAACCTTCAAAGTGAGTGGGAAATGTTTTCCAATATTATTTCAGATGTAAAAAATGAGCTCTACCCAAACCAAAACGATGCAGTCAAAATTTCTTCAATATTTCATTTTTCCAAGATTTTTTGAATTGTTCACACACTACATTTTTCTTGGTTGTCTGCCATTCTTATTCAAGTTCTTTCCTCCAAGACCGATCCGTTAGCGGTTTTTGTTACTTGTATTAAAATCAAAAGATAAATTGCCATTCCATGCTGACACAAGAAATGAGAATTTCGGAATAAGATTTCATAGTAAATAATTTTGTAATTGTAAGTTATTCAAAATTTTGTTTACTTCTTTAGACAAACAAACAGAAAGTCTCTCTGTCCTCAAAATGAAAAATTATAATTCATTTTACCATTCATGTAGTACAAATGAATTTTGTAAATTCTGACATTTTTTGCACAAGTCTATTTCAGAGACGATAATAAAGATGGAAAATATATAAATATGAATTTCATATAATATTAAATTATTAAATTACAATACATTTTAAATAAAATTAAAATATATATTTTTTCAAATCCAGAATCGGATGAATTAATATTTTCCGTTAATGATTAAATAGATTAGTTTGAAATACAGACACAATTTATTAACTAGTAAACTAAGGACTAATGTGAATGAGTGTATGAATTGAATTCTGTATGATGTGTCCGGGGCAATGGGATACATTCCAATTTGTTTCGTACCCAACGGGGCGTATTAGCACACCCTACCGTACTGTCCATACCAGCTTAACGTGGAAAAACTATAGGCTGAGAAAGCTGTACAATGTAACTGTAAGGTAAGGTCATACTGTCCAAACAAAACATAACGTAGTTTGTCATTTCCATATTGGTCACACATTTTGCGAAATCCTCCTCAAGTCCTATTCTTTGGACAGTTGACCTTTCCTTATAGTTACGTTGTCGACTTACAATTTTTTCAGCCTATGATTTTTCCACTGTTAAGCTGGCATGGACAGTACAGTAAAATTATCTCCAGTTTACTCAAAGGTAAAGGCCGTGAAATCTATAAGTGACCTGCCATAAAAATTAAATTCATAATCAGGGGCCGTTGTAAAAACGTACTGTTGATCTGGCAGGGGAATACGAAAGTTGCAACAGTGGCACCGATAGGATGCCCCAGCCCGGTACGTTAAAACTGATGTTCCATTAACTAAATGTCAATTAATTAAATATCAAAAATTAACACTTCCAAACTTGAGGAATTAAGCAAAATCGTCAAAGTATGGTAATGTAACAACGAATTCATTTAAATTGTTAACTTTATACATCAATTTTGTTAGTAATGATAATACTGATAAATATATATATTATCATTTACAATACAAATTCACTGAAATTGTTGTTTCCCGGCAGGCGATACATATTTTGAATGGACTTATTATTGTTTGTCTAAAAAATAAACAACACCAGCAGCAATCGGAGAAAACAGGATATCAATCAAACAGAATGCAGTGAAGGCAATTATTTTCTAGGCCCACATATTTCCATTAATCCCCTCCTTCTCCACCTCGATCGCGAAAGATACAATCGTCAAAATGCATATCACTACATGAAGTCCACACCAAGGTTTGACCATCCCGATGAATACCTACAAAAAATATAAGCATCATTAAAGTCATTTCGGCTGACGCAAGGAGTTGCTTTACACATGCAAGATGCGTCTTTGGCGGGGATAAGGCTATCTAAAAGTGTATAATAAACTAATCGGGAATTTCGAAATAATTTCAAGTTTTTAAAATTATCAATGTTAAACACTATCCGGCATCCGGTTGAATTTGTTAAACTCGGACACCAAAATCAAAAATTAAGTCCAGTATGACTTCATGAAGACCACGTGATAAATAACTATACAGAGAACATCTCAACGTCGTTTGATTTTTGAACTGTCGGTAGAAAATTCAATAGCAATAGCAATTTATCAAATCTTGCGCAAAGTTTGCAAAGTAATTATGCATAACAATAACTATATTATGCAGTATGCAGCACGGCATAGCACATGCCAAAAATGTCCTACTAAATCCATGTGCCGCCATTTCTGATATTTCACGGAGAGAGAGAAATAAAACTTTATTCAAGTTTACTGCCCACCAATGTGAGTTGCCAAAGACGACACAGTATGCGTAATCAATACTCAAGTACGTTAATGCGTAATATGGTAGAACAATTTGTGTAGCTTAAACGTATCATGTTTAGTTAAAAATACACAAATAGTTTTGCAGAATATAAACTGAATCTTTAATTACAGACACAACTATTATTTCATTACTAATTGACCTGAGTGAGAGTAGTCCAGTGCATGGTTTGATTTGAATCAGACAGGCTATAAGTCCGAATGACCCAAGCAGCTGCCATCAAATAGTCATAGAGGGCGCAACCTTTGGTTTGACAGGTGCGTCGTTACGTAGGTTAACAATGGGTCGAAAGGCATCAATCGTCCATGCCGCCGTTACAAGCAGACAGAATTCCACGGCCTATTGTTAAACAGGATTTGATAGAAAGAGTTAATAGCATATTGTTGACACTGGCGAACATAATTAATGACGTACCGTAGACACAACAGCCACGATCAGTGTAAAGGGTTTTGGTGCCATCCTCTTCAAGATACGAAAGAATGTAATAGTTAGTTTAAATCGGCGATCTTGGAGTTAAGGTTTAGTCCGATAGAAAGCCGGGAATCAAGTGGTCAAGTGTTTAATTTATTAAGATTTGAAGAAGGCACAAGTATATCAAACTGCTATCTGCGGTGTGTTATTAGGTAGTACTGTTTCAGACAGATTCAACATTACAACTTGGCCAGGGTTGGAAAAAATATGTATTTTTTATAAGAAATACAAAAAAATGTAACGAATTTATTGCTAAAATCGTACTGAAGGAAACGGAATAAGTGTCTGACAAGTGACAATTGAAATTCAACCATAAAATCCGTTACTAACTTTACTACATTTAGAAATGCCCATGGTCTGATCGGTTTACTATCAATTACAAAAAGAGTGTTTTTTTTCTTTAAAACATATTTCTTAATTTGTCTTAGACATAATTTTCTGTTTTTGTGTGGTGCAAAAAAAAAGTTTATGAAAAAGATGTTTAAAACCAAAGAAAAGATGTTAGGTTAGGTTAGGCCTGAATGCAGAGGGTATATAGCACTCTAAAGTTTAAACAAACAAACAAACAAACATACAAATTTAAATCGCACAAAGCTATGGACCACCCTGTCCACGAAGATTGATTGAGCTTTGACTTTCTGTCAATCCCTAGCACCCTCTAGTTGCATAGATTCGGATGAAATCAACACAATCCGACAACTCGACTCCGCTATTCGTTCGAATGCGGAAGGATGGAATCTCCTATTCTAAAACAAATCTTGTCACTTGTTTCGATAAGGTACCCCTAGTAGTTGGAATAATCACCATAAAACAGATGTGTATTTAATGCAACCAAAAAGTTGGGCATGCGAAATTGCGGGACCGAACACAATATTATTGCACTGAAATCTTAGCCCTGATTCGTGAGCAAAAGTCGCACACGGATTTTTAGTCCCTAATGTCTAAAAATGCCTTCTGACAGAAAATAAAACCAAAGGCAAAGTATTTATTTAAGAACTAAAGAATTTTCAGTTCTTATTCCTATAATATTTTATTTTTATGGGTAAAATAATTCCGTTAATTGTTTACAATTATTTGATATTATTATTGTCTCGACAGTTCGTTCTAGGGGCATCATGAGCTCGAATAAACGCCGGGTACAAATACGATTATTTTAATTAAACGCCGGGTGGAATTTCTATGTCTATTCTTTGTGTACAGGGTCACGCATAACCTTTGCCCCTCCCCCACCCCTGGCCCGCGCAATCTGGGAGAGCCGGACAAAATGTGAGATATTCATTTCGTAGAGAATCTTATGATGGATCTAGGGAGCTACCCCGCTTAAAAATTCGACGCGCGTAGTTAAGTAAAAATCGGCAGAGAAAAATTGATTTGACAAAATGTTCAAAAACGCGCCCAAAATAATTTTTTTTCAAAAAATCTGCCGATGCCACCTCTTTTGTAATAATTTTATGTAATTTTGTTGGACCGGTTCGGAGAAAGTAAATTTTTCAATGCCGGGGTAATTGGAGGAAAAAATCTAAGTTTTTCACGCTACCTCTTCGTAGTCCAGCTACATGATGTATGTTGTGAGAATACACTCTCTTCTTTCCATCAAATATGATTGCACGGGGAATTGCACTACCTGCTGTGCTACAATGTTATTTCCACTATGCTTGTGAATTCAACCACCCTATTAATGTACAACCACGGAAAGGGATGTTGAAATCTGCACGGATTTATAGCCCAGAGCAAGATTATGATTCTCAGGATGCCATCCCAACAGGAAATGTCCGCTTCCCACGGCTTGAGGTTTTTGAAATTTATCCTTGGATCCCCCCCCCCCATGATCGACGATATTTTAACACACAAAACGCCATAAGGATTTTCTGAAAATGAAATTTATGCAATTTCCGGAGACAAACCAAAAAAAGTACTTCATTTGTACACGGGAGTTTTAATGAGCTTGTCGTAAGCTTCCCTTGTTAGACAATCCAAAATACGTACCTGAAATCAATCAATCAATCAATCATATAGTTTATTCCTACTACTACGGGTACCTTCTTTAGGCCAAATGAAGAAAAAAAAATAACTTTCCATGAAAAATCTATGAGGAATCATGTAAGTAATGTCCGTAGCACTAGCACTTTAAATGTGTAAATTCAATCAGCCTAAAAAAATCGACAACTTTACTATAAGATAAGGTCCAAAGAAATCGAGTTTGTCATTTCCATATTGGTGACACATTTTGGCATATCCTCCCAAGTTCTATTGTTTGAGCAGTATGACCTTACCTTACAGGAAAGCTGTCGATTAACCCCTTTTTGAGATGATTCGTTCTCCACGTTTACAGTGCTACGGACAGTATCGTGGCAAATGTGAATTTAAAGCGATTTTTTCTTCACTACTTTCTCCCAACTACTAGTGGTACGTGCTTCAGAAGAAATGGAGGACATCTCCATCCCTACTACTAGGGGTACCTAATACAAATGTAAAAACGACGATGCTGTGGAACAGAGTGTCGTCATAACTGTCGCCATCGCGGCATACTAGTTTGAAGTAATCTGAGGTATTTATTTCTGTGTCGCTGTTCAATCATTGTGTCTTGCGTGTGACGTTAATCTGTTCAATGCCCGTGCAATCTTGAAAATTGGTTTCTAATTTTTCAAATCGCGCGTGCTCTGAAATTTTGGTGAAGGACAAAAGCCTCCTGATTTGGGAATTGGTCTCACCCTCAAACCGGAAAATCACTCCAGCAATGTGCAGTTACAAGACTGGCCCGGTGTACGCGGAAGATATATAAGAATTTGACTCTGCACTTGAATGACCTTTGAACGAAGCATTTTGGAATTTAATTGATCTTTATTCTGAAGGGAGAATTTTCCTACTACTACGAATAAATATAGACAGGTTTTTTTTTTTTGAATTTGAATTTGAATTTATTAAAATACAACGCCCTATACAGACAGGTCATTATGCTGTAAGTACATAAC
>JAQFYE010005419.1:0-11993 GCA_034694305.1 Protaphorura glebata | reverse complement strand
TATTTTGGATGGTCTTCAAAGTAGCATAGCCGTCGACACTCAACTCGACCAACACTTGGTGTACCTTCCTTGTGAGTAGAACTATGTAAACAAACGCTGCCGTCGCCATGGAAATATTACCCATGGAAGTATAATGAAATGATTAATCTGGAATATTTGTTATTAATTGTATATAAAAAAAAGTTAAAAGTCTTTCCTCTAATGGTGTTGCGTAAAGTTATATACCGTGTTAGGTTGGAGTATTACATTACGGGGTCCAGTGGCAGAGCCCCGGCGGGGGTTGGAGGGCGGAGCCTCCCATGTAAAAAGAGGTTCAGCAATTTTACATGGTATTATTCTACTTGGCGAGATATTATTTTACTGTAGAAGATATAATTTTCCTGTGCAAGGTATTTATTTACTGTGCAAGATATTATTCTACTTAGCAGGATACTATATATTGCTGTGCAATTTAGTTTAAAATCTACCGTGAAATCCCTCTATTCTACTGGGCGATAAAATCACAACCTTTCTTTTTCAAAAAGACGGGATTAAGAGCTCCGCTTCGCTCGCTTTTCTGTGGTACAACCGTTGACGGGATGACATATTCCTAGTTTATAAATGTCTGATTACTCGTATTAGATGGAACATATACTTCTCATTGGACTGGAGACAAATTAGCATTTCTGCCTTGGAGCAATTACTCTGTATTAATTGGAGCATCACGGAATGGAGAAGGATTATCTATCCAGCAGTCACTCAGAGTATGTACACGGTGTCCCAGATTGTTTGATCATATTTTGACGTAGTTACGAGAATATATGTTACCGTCAGGTTGACAAATTCTTAGAAATTATTTTATCAACGTAAATCATCAAAATAAAAGTCATTGGGGCAGCGGGACTCATCCATAAAACTAATTTCATGTTGAACTTAACAAAATTAGTGTGTGGTTTACGTTGATAAAGTAATTTCTTAGAATTTATCAACAATTCCTACCTGACGGAAACAAATTCTCGTAACTACGTCAAAATATGATCAAACAATGGTATGCTTTCTCTGGGACACCCTACACATAAATTCTAATTATCTTCATATGTCAATTCCAATTGCATTTAGTGCACCGTGTACGAATCCGAATCCGGATTCGGATTGGATGGAATAAGCGATTCTGAATCCGACTTTTACAGGATTCGAGATTGGCGAAACCGGATTCGAAGGAATCCTAATCCGGGCAAATCCGGATGGACGCGGAGCACTAATTCCAATACATTTTACATTATTTAATTTCTAATTATCTTACAGGTATCATTCGCACAACCACACCCAGACTTGATTACCAGATCCACTTTTGCATTGTGGATGTTTGTTGAATTCGACTATGTAGTGATTCATTTGAAAGATGAGATAATCCTAAGTAAGGACGTCCGTCCAGTTTGTTTACCACAACCGAAGAAAAATGAAGAATCTGTCAGTATGGATGAATTGGACATATTGTACGGCGAAAATGAGACAGCAATTATGGGTGGGTGGGTGAGAAACGATTTATTGAACAAAATATCAATAACTTTAAGACTAGGGAGTATAGAAGAATGCGAGAAGGCATGGATAATTCATACTGGTTCTGGAGTAATGACAGACCGGCCGTATCTCAATCGGGTCTGCGGATATTTGTCACAACGTAATGCAAGTAAGACTTCAAAATTGTGATATAAATGGAGTGAAACGCTTATTACTTATTTTTATGTAGATAACCCTGATGCGTTGTGTATTGGGAGAGATAGTGGCACTCTCATCAGGCATGCGGGGCGTTATACTTTTATGGGGTTCGTCAACAATTTCTTCAGTCACATGGGTCGCTGTACGGAGGAAGCGGTATTCTTTGTTTTCAAGTTGACACCCAAAACAATAACATGGCTGAATGCGCGCAATGTCGTAAGTAGAGAGCTACGGTTCATAGCCGTTAGGGCTGGTAATTGGAATCGGAATCGAATCGTAATCGAAAAAGAACCGAAATGTATATGATAAAGAATTAAAATCGAAATTCCAAACTAATCGAAATCGAAATCGAAAATCGGAATCGAAAATTAAAATTGAAATTCTAAAATAATTGGAATCGGAATCGAAATTCGTATTTATTTGTGCTTTTACGATTTCGATTCCAATAGTGCAAATTTGCAGTCAAAGTTGTCCAGTTGGGCATAAGTGTGGGAATATTCTGTTTTTGCGTTCACGTTGAGTCCATCAGACAATTTTGAAGGCCAGGCGCAGGCGTGGTAATTGGAATCGTAATTAGAATCCGAATAGAAAAATAATCTAAATTATTATTGTAATCGGAATTAGAATGGGAATCAAAATTCTAAAATAATCGGAATCGGAATAATTTAATAATCGAAGAAATAATCGGAATTGGAATCGGTAATGTTTTTTTGATTACCAGCTCTGATAGCCGTCAATTACTAGAATAAACAAAAATTTATGCGTTTATCTCAGGTGTGGTTCTTCAATGTACACTTGTCATAACGGTGAATGCGTACCACTGAGTTCCGTGTGCAACCAATTAAAGGATAGCTGCTCTGACAATTCGGATGAATATCCCATGTATTGCCGTTCCTTGAATCCTTGCACCAAATACCAATTTGAGTGCGGTGATTACGGTCAATGCGTTCCAAATATTACTGACGGCAAGTCCGCCCACACCTGTGATGGCGTTCCTGACTGTCCCCTCGGTGAAGATGAACAGTCATGTCCATATACAAACAATGCACCTGTAAATACGCAATGTATAAGTACGTAATTGATATCTTAAGACTCAGCTGTTTGGAGTATGGAACGGTTACGTCTGGTTTATAGTCACCTTCACTCGAATGAAAACGTCACTCGAGACATCTGTTGTCTATGAAGAATTTGTTTACAAACAATCGAAAGTGACGAAATCCACGAGTGAAGTGACAACTCTAAACTAGGCGTTAGTCTTAATTTTGCAATAACCACACAAGCCGCTATTAAGTTTGGACACTATGCTCAGTTCCGGGCCTCCTATGCTTATTAAAATTTTTATATCAGTTCCCAATCGCTTTTTACCTCATAAATTATTGTCGATTCGTCGCATGGTCGATTCGTCAAAACCTTCCATTCCGTGCTCAAGCCTTCAAGAAATTGGGGTTACCTACCCCGTTACCTTTTTTGGTTTAAAAAGACGATAAGACCCTTTAGATCTTTATATTTATAAAATTATAGAATATAAAAATATTTTACTGGGGTAGTGTGAGGATAACTAAACCTCCTTAAAATTAGTTTTTTTCATAAAAAATTGAGCCCTTATCAATAAATTAGTTTGCGGCCTCGATGTTGAATTAACATAGCTTTCCTTGTCAAAAACTGAACCATCATTAATAAATTAGCCACTGTCTGGATTATTGCCATCAGCATCGGGGGAGTCCTAATTCTGACACATCACTGTTGGTGCTGATTATAATTGGGCAACGTATTTCCATAACCAGGTATGTGCACACATTTGCTAAATGTAATCGTCATAATTACTGGGTATGTCCACGAAAAAGAGTTCAAGTGTCTGTTCATTTTTTCACAGCAAACGCGTTTTTATGTTACAGTCAGTGGCATCATAGTCACTGATAGAATGGGAGCCTTTGAACGTAAACGAAGTCAAACGCTTCGAAAATTGAATGTCGAAGATTTTGTATTTGATTTTGGTTCAGTAATATTTTCTTCAGTTGATTTCTATGTGAAAAAATGAAAATGTCGAAAATGTAAATTATATCGTGACCGTAACATAAATTGTCGTATCCAACCCAAACGAGAAGAAAACAATTGGACTTTTTTGTGTGGAGACCCTGTATTATGTATAACTGAAGGATATCTGGGCGACGTTATGTCAGAAGCCCGAAATAACTGACCTGGCCATAATTTTTACCAATTATCGTATCGGAGATTTTCAAATGCCGTAATTTGTTGTAAAGGATTCGAAAACTGCCCGCAGCCGTCATTGATGAATTTGATCAATTTGTAAATGTCTGATGATGGATGGATTGTTAAAGATGTCAATTATTTTTACTACTTTAAAAAACAAAACCCAAAAAAATAATGTTATAGGCTATATGTGTCCTTTATGAAAGAACAATGTAGGCAGAAATGCCGCTTTTGAATTTGGTGACACTTGAATAAATATCTCTGATTTGATTTGATTTGATCGATGAAAATTGAAGTGTCGAAGTGTGGTAGATGAAGACCGCGCTTCCGATATTGTTAGAGCAACCAGCATCCCCTACAAAGAATTGAAATCGGAATATGAAATCAATGCAGACCAAATTGAGATTGGAAATTTTTGCCCTAATCTCATTGCTTTATTCGTAATTAAGAAATTTCATATTTTGTGTATTGCCAAAATTTGCGGTTTCACTTGACAACCGCTGTTATAATCAACAAAACCTGTCGCTTCTTCGAATGATTTTGACTTAAAATGTACGGAAAATGCTAGATTTTGTTGATTTTGTGCCCATCTTCGCAATATAAAAAAACTTAGCAACCTGTTTGAGCGGTCACGGACTGGCCGTTGGTTTAGAAACTCAAAAGTGCACATCATTGAACATCCCTCTACTTCATTGGCTTCATTTTAAGCTATGTCCGGGTCGAATCGGATAATCCGATCGACGGAATAATGAAATCGAATAGGGGGAAATACTTCTGACTCACCCTGTATATTTCCGATGATAATACTGCAGACCTCCTGGCTACGTTGATATTTTAAGCTTCAACACATATGATTTGAATCGTTGGGCCTTTGAAGTGTCTGCTGGAATGGCATATTTGGCGAATAAGGAAGTTCGTAAAGTAAAGTAACCTAGTAAAGGGCACGGGAAATTGAGCATAAAATATCGCCATCTGTCTTATGTTTTAGTGGAAGTGACCTGTTTGTCGAAACTCGGCACAACAAGTGGTCAAATATGATAGAAATTGGAAAGCGTATTTGATGTTCCCGGCTGCATCTTTCCATGGTGGTCATTTGGAGTCACGCTGTATGAAATATTTTCAATCGGCGATGAACCTTACGGAGACCTGCTATGGAGTCCAGCATTTCCATACTCAATGTCAAGTACAGGGTGTCAATTAGAGCAACCAAAGTACACGAGTTATGAAATGTAAGTACTAACAAATATAATTAAAAATAGGTTTGAAATCGCGCCGATCGGCATTGCGACGTAAGCCATTTCTGTTCGTATACATTTAATTTTCAGATATGAAGTCATGCGTAATTGTTGGGTCTCCGATTGCAAGAAGAGGGCAAGCTTTGATGACATTCAAACTCGTTTAGGCTGTCTTGAAATGCACAACAGCTTTGAACAAAAAATTTCATTTTGATAATGTCATTTTTCCACAAATATTTGTGTTACTTGTAATTTGCACTTTCTGGGAATGTTTTAATTCCAAATGTTTAGGCTCTTGGGGATGTGGTGTGTCCCCGCCATATCATGTCAATGTTTATGCATTATAAATAGATTCGAAATAATTGTTTCCCGAAAAATTGGCTTTTTTTTCAATCTTAAATATTTGTGGTCAAAATTCTTAGAAAGAAAAATATAATTTTTTCACAAATTGGAAGGCATTGGATGGGGACATTTAAACGTTGACGTGAAATGAAAAATTTGCCTTGCATTTTAACACTTGCAGCCAACAGGACCGCACATGTGTTAAATGTGTTAATATCTACAATCACAATTCGAACAAATAAGAGCCGATATAGGATAGTATAGTACAATTAAGCTATACAGGCTGTGGTAATTATTGACTTCTGGGGACACTGAATCATCTTAGTAAGAGAATATTTTAATACGTCTAATATTTAGTGGTAATAGTGTTAATTAAACACGAACGTAATGCGAAGTAAGCCATTTTTGTCCAGAATTGATTCAACAGAAAATGCTGTCAAATAAAAACGATTGATTAGTTCTGATTAATCATTTCATATTCGGAACTTCGTTTCGAACGGTTCTGTGGCTGAAATATTGTGCGATTGTGCATCTCACTCCCATTAATTGTCAAACACCTGCTTGTACGGATGCCGATATATCTTTAGCATATACGGAATGTGGGGGTTATGTGCATTTTCAAATATCAATTTGAGAACAAATAGTTTGAACAACTTAAATAGTTATTACTATTGGCCTCGTTTCATGAACTTATATTTCGCAAAGTAGCATAATAACATACCGAATACAAATGTAGAGAGAAATTAAAACAAAGTCCCCCTTCAATCCTTCCACTCCATAGTTTTATTCTACATCGAACAAGCCAAAACAAATTGTTAACTAGCTGACGTAGTACGATTTAATATTCTCTCTTCCGTGTTCCGTCCAATGTGTAACAGTGGTGAGTTGGAAATACATTACAAATAATGTTGATATTTAACGTACTTTGCCTCTGTGTTCTGACAGTTGTATCCAATTATTCTCTTATCTTGAAAAAGTGTGGCAAAAAAATTGTGAACATTTGAAAATCGAAAATCCGTTCATCGTGTCCAGAAAAATTATTTCTATCCGTCATCATTGGTAAATTAATCAACAATTTGGTGAGATTTTTATTGCATTGTGAACTGTACTTAGCTGTTCAACCAAAACAAACAAAAAATAAATACAAAAACTAACAGTTCACAGTATTTTTGGGTAAAACCGCTTATGCACCACCCGATGGAAATATGTATATATTTTTTCTATATAGTCAACGGTCCATACGTGCTTTGATTTATTCAAGTTATCAAGATTGCCAATCTATTTTAGTCTGAATAGTACAGACACTTAACTGGACCGTTTACAGGGTGGATCTTAACGTATGCCTCGCGCGAAATAAATAAATGACGTAAGGGGCGCCCTTTACGTCATTTATTTATTTCATTGTTGCACAACGTCAGAATCGGTCACTACGTTCTCACATTATAGGCAACACCAGAATTTCGTAGTACTTGTCTTATGTACATATGTACATTGTCATAAATCAGGCAATGAGAAACGTGAGATATGCATTTTGTAGAAAATTTAAACGTGGCTCGATTCGATAAGGTATTGTGTCCTCGAATTTCTGATACTGCAGTGGGCTTTAGACTGAAAATGATGGACTCTCGACAAGAAACACATCCGATGTCATTTTGTTCCCCCAGAAATTAGTTCCATAATTTTAGAATTTCGCGAATACCGTTAACTTTTCCAAAAACGCGATATAAAAGAAAAACATAACTCATAAGTCGTACATTCATCAAATTCAACGTATGGCCGCCTGCGTAAAAATATTAACAGTGCATTTGGATTTCGATAAAGCTTACGTCGGTAAGAAACACTAAACCCAGTTACAAACCGCCCTGAGACAATGGCTGGACAAAAAAATAATTGATCGTAAAACCTTGCCTGGATTTCACTCGACCTCATAATAATGGATTACAGTATCGTTTCATATTACGACTTCAGCATTTTCCATTCAATATGTTAGTATGTTAATCAAACGCAGTAACTTTAGTGTATGTAGCCGAGTTAACGTACTGCAGCACATCGTGTATTCCTTTTCTCAAATTCATTACTTATTTTCCCTTTGACGAAAAGTAAATTTCGGATTGAATTCTTTGCAATTATTACGTGTTTGTCATACCTGAAATCAGACTTTTTTAGGCAGAAATACCAGACGTTTAAAATAGTACTGAATTACATATAATATAGCTGATGCTTTGCATCGCAAATACACGCTGTTTCTTAAGATTTTAATAGTCAGACCTTGGAATTTCCGATAAAGATGAGATAAAAAGTTTGTCAAAGAATCTTCAGCATACTGGATCTCAACTTCCCAATATTTTCTGTAGCAGTCATGTTTAGATTGGTACACATTCTATGACCCAGTGGTAACAATCTATATTCAGACCCAGTCTTTTTACTTACAAATGTTAACATTTGAACCACGTTACGACTATAGTGACCCACAATGAAAGTTAATCAGAGAAGAATTCGTTATCCCCGCCGGTTGAAACGGCGACCTCGTGGTTTCACCCTAAAGGAAAAACTGCAACATTGGTTACACGAAGAAATCAGTCTCTAACTCTCTTAGCGTCATTTCGTTTCACTTCGACATTTCTAACCTAAGACACTAACTTCAGCTATTTGGCATATTGAGATCACATGATGTTGTCTATGAAATGCATATCTCACTTATGTCCGGAACCGGAAACACTAAAATGTGTACGCTGCAAATCTAACTCACGCCTGTAATTTGTTTTCGGGTTGAGCGTGACATGAGAATTGTAGTGCGGAAATATGCGGCAGACTTGGGTCAATTACAATTACACATGCAATTAAATTACAAAATACAATTACAATTACATAATTGTAATTTCAATTGAATTCGGCAATAAACCCTAAATGCAACTTGTAATCACTATTACACATTCTCGGAGTAATTATATTTGTCATTACAAATATTACAAAAGTAATTTGTAATTGTTATTGAGATTTTTTACGGAAGTTATTTGTAATTGTATGTAATTGTAATTAAAAGAATCTGAGGAATTGGCTTGTCATTGTAATTTGTAATTAAGATTTTTAAGTATAGGTAATTTAATTCAAAAATTTGAAGAATTAAATTAGCGATTGTAAGTTATATTTTCCCAGTAGTTGTGATGATTGAAGTATTTTCCCAGTTTTAGAAGTAATTGTAATTGTAAGTAATTACTTTTGAAATTTCCAAAAGTAATTGTAATTGTAATTAGTTACTTTCGAAATTTTCCGAGTAATTGGAATTTAAATTTAGTTACTTTCGCGACTTTAAAAAGTTATTGTAATTTGGATTTAATTACATTTTCGAAGTAATTGACCCAAGTCTGAATATGCGAATGTTACACCTGCATAGTGGACTTGCGATAATGAGGGAAGTATTCCAGCTGGAACTCACCGATCTCGATTTCGTCGAAATAAGTAAAATCCTGTCTATCCTCGAGGCCGCTGGATCCCTCCTCCGACCCAACCAGATGGGGTTCGGAACCCCAGGGGGGGCGGTTGCTCACGCCACCCGCCGCTACTGTAGTGATTTTGTGGTTTGTATTCATGTATATTTGTTTGTTTGCTTGAAAGTAAGTCCATTGTTCGGTTTGAAAAGGAAATAAAAATCAAGGAGTAAAATGAGAAATTGCAAGTTGAAAATAGTAACTTTTTTTTGTATGTGCTTACGTTTCATACCTTAAATTTAGTATTTATTCCTGAGCACACTTAATATATTGCATATAAACAAAAATTTATAATTTGTTATTTTACACATTTGACGAATTTCTTAAAAAAATGAGTCTTGCAAAATTGTGCAGTACTGATCTCAATTAGTGACATCAAAGCAAATAGGATCTCCCACGCAAAGAATTTGAGAACAGAAACCCTTTGGACTTCATTTTTTTTTCTTTAAAAAAAAACAATTCGGCGCTTAATTTTGAGCACCCATCAGGCGAAACAGGATTATTTAGCAGTTAAATCTCTGTGTGGCAGCTGAAATCCTTCCCTCATAATTCGTGATCAGTGAAATCACATTGAGTGTCGCCTGGATGCTCATTTTCGCATTATCTACTTGCTTTCACGAAATGGAACCCAGTGTGCGTAATTATGTAGTGAAATCTTGACTTTATAATAACATTATTTCATTCGAAAATAACGTTTAATTGAGTACGAAAATGACGTATTTATTGGCACTTTCTGTTTTCCGTATTGAATTCTTTGAGAAACATCTAAATCCACTAATAGACTGGATATTCCCGAAAAAGAGTTCAATTGTTTATTCAACTCTTGGCTTGTATACAAGAATTAGTGTTACAGTCACGACAGAATTTATATTTTCGACATTTTCACTTTCGGAGGTAGAAATAAATTTATCTTTTATAGTCAGACATTTTGTTTTGTTTGTTTGTTTCATTGTTAGTGATAGATCCGTTGCATTCAACCAAGGAACTGATTGTCTTATCCAAAGAGTCTGGACAAATAAATAAAATAGATAAATCAAGAGATCTCGTAGTGACGACTAAACAAGAAACACAAACGCTGGGTTCAAAACCAAGGTTTTGAACCCAATGCTATTTCACATAAGACATTTTTGAATTTAACGTTGTCGGGTGGATACCGCCATGTTTGCGACAGCCACTGATCCTATAGACATTGCATTTTTTGAGTTTTTTTGTGCACTTTTTTGTTTATTCCTCACTATGAGATCTCCTGGTTGGATCAATTTGATTGATTTGTCCAGACTCCTTGGTTATATCTGTGAGACACTGTTGGACGATATTTACTACTTTATTTACAGAACAAACAATTCCAGAGTCATAGATACGAATATAAAGTATATCCAAGCAAATGTAGACTGTTGCATGCATTCATTCCAACGAGTAACCTCGCGCAAATGCGATATCGAAAGAGATACCGTAATGATTGATCGAAACACCGGGTCCGTCTTGACCAGGGCTCTAATTGAATGCTGGTGTAATTTCAACTTCGAGTTATTAAAGATCTCGTTACAGAGAATCCGGACTTCTATTTTCAAATTCGCAATGGAACTTAGAATCCAAGTTTCCAATCTGTCATTTACGGCAACAGATGATTTTATTTTCTGATCGAAACTGATATTTACAAATCATTTAAAATTCTGTTTGAAGTTCGGATCAATTTAAACCTGTGAAATACACAATTATGTTTTTTTATTTTAGAAAATGTCTTCCCTTAAACGAAAATACGATGAACCCGGGACCTCTACCAAATGCTCGATGGGTACTTCCGTCGATTTTTATTTGAATGACTTACTCGGAGGGGAACACTACGAGTCCACTCCGGAAAACGTTGATCTTCCCCTAACAGAACCATCAACATCAAAAAGCCCAAAACGGATCCATGTATATCCCTCGGCCAAGGCATTCCTTGAGAAACAGCAATCCGTAACCAAAATGTCAACGCCAGGTCCAGATGAAGATCAACATGTACCAGTGACTGCGACTGTGAATTTCGACAGAAAAAGTGGCTGCCTTCAAGAAAATTCGGCAAACTGTCAGGCAACGTTAGGAAGAGAAGAAGTCGCAGAATGCGGAGAACTTGCCGAAAGTGAAGAAGTTGTTGAGAGCGACGGAGCGAACGAACCACGAAAAAAAGCTGATGATAATATTATCCGCGTATTTAAGAATAGCGTCAACACTGTAGCCAGAATGTCGGGAAAAGCAGGAGGTTCAAACGCTAACTGGTTTCCAATCTCTTGGAACAATTTGGACAATTCCTTTACCGGCTATAAAATTTCAGATTTTACAGTCAAATTGAAAACGCCAGAACCAGAAACAATGGAAAGTGAAGCAACACAATGGAGCGAAGAGAAAAATCTGTGTGATCAGAAGAAATGGAATGAAGCCAAAAGATTGAGAGAAGAAAAAAAATTGTGCGAAAAGGAAAAACTGAGTAAAGAAAAAAAATTGCGTGAAGCGGAAAAATTGATCGAATTGTGCAAAGACTTTAGACCTAAAAATGTGGCCGAAATATTTTCCGGACTCGTTGGCGTTAAGATTCAACTGGAGAAGGATGGGACTAAATCCGAAAGTATAATTCAATTTATCACGGAGAGGGAGTTGACAGAGGAAGAAATAAAGGAAATGAAGGCCCACGATATGGTAGCGAAACGCAAGGGGAAAACTACAGATTTAAAGTTGATTCTTGTGGAGGATTTTTCGTACAAGTTTGATAGCCCCGATGTCCCGACGGACTTGTTTCACAGTCAGGTCGGGCGTAAGTGTCCTTTCATTATTTCCGTATTATATGTTTTCCACTTTGAGAGTTGCCCCCCCCCCCCAAACGCTTGAAGAGGAAAGTAGAAAAATTGTCGAAAGAGACTGAAGAAAGCAAACGTTGGCTCAACAGCCCTTGTAGCTTAGAGTATAGTAATTATGCACGGATAACATGGTTGAGGTTTTGATCTCGAATTTATCTTTATTCGATTTCCAAGCTTTCGGAGAC
>JAQFYE010005418.1:0-11996 GCA_034694305.1 Protaphorura glebata | reverse complement strand
ATCGGGAAGGTACGAAGGGAGTAGAATACGAAGATTTTGATAAGATGGATAAGTGAAATAATATAAGTTTTCCAATTAGTCTGCGGCTGCCTTAAAAGGATAACATTTTTGAAAAGAACAACAGGGTTAGTAAATTATTGCAAACAATTTGAATTTTTGATGTTCAAAATTATCGTCAATGTTCATGTCGTTTCTGCTTTCTTTGCCTTCACTAGTGCGTATTGCGATGCCTTGGTTTGGATCATGAGAACGTGGAACCAAGACCCCTTTTTATATTGTAGAGACTCCGATTTCTAAACTAAAAGTCACTTTCACCAAAGTTTAATCTTTGATCTCGAGTACTTCGGTTTCTGTTATACAAAGTTTATCAAGTCTAGTCGGAGCGTCGTCTTGTTCTTGTATGTACGATATCGTCAGAATTTAGATTCTTTGATGACCGGATATTTGCTCCAGTTTCTAAATTGTTCTATGAAATAAATCTATATGGTTCGGCCTCGCAGAATGAATGAGGAACAAATCAGTTCCAAATTCAATTCGTACGACGGAAGTCCATTGCAATGATGGAGTCTTGTGTCGTAAATTACAATTACTGATGGCCGAACAGACACAACTCAATTATCTGCTCAATACTCCGTACGCTCAGCATAGCGTACGGAATTGTTATTTTCGTCTTCATCCGGTAAATTAGACAAATTGTATATAGTGAATTGCCTGCTAGATTACAGTTCGAGAAATCCGTTATTGATTGTGTATGGAATCTCTACCTCATATAAAGTCAACTGAGTTAGAGTGAGAAAGTTAGCCGTTTTACTGTTAATTCGGACTTTAACATGTAAAGCCGTGATGGCCTATTTAAACAAAATAACATAATAATTATCATAAATTCCATACACAAAATTAACGTTATTTGAGAGACAAACTCCATTAAAATTAATAATCCTACAACTAGCAAATCGAATAGAAACTGCGGCCGAAATGTTTTTCTTCATGTGTTGATTATTTTGACCGACACTTTACATACGTATTCCTGGAATTGACAGAAAATGCTCCCAATTATAGGTCAAAGAATCGAAATCTTAGTTTGTCATTTCATTCATTCGTTCTTAGCCTGACCCAATCGCAACTGGAGATAAAGTGTTATCCACTGCTAATTGGATTTTCTTTACAAACGATTCAGTTCTCTGTTCCCGATTCGTCTCCCGTAATTCAATTTGATGCGACGCTTTCTTTTTGTCTTTGTCAAAAAATACACCAAAATCCAAAGAGCCAAAATTAGATTCTGGGTTCTGCTGCTGGCCTGAGACCCCGAGTCTTTATCTCTCTTTGTCATGATAGAATGGAGATTGATGAGACAAAGAACTCATTTTAACACTCAATTCAATTAAATCGTAGCCTGTTGGGTTACACAAGATTTAATTTCTATCTGGTTTTGCTTCCTCTAAAATGCAAAGGTCACACGTCGGGTCAAGTTTCGAATAGCTTTGACAAGAGTTTATATCTTTACTGTGTGATAACATAGTATTGAGACTGAGTAGTTGTAGATTTTATTTTTTGTTTATTCAGTCGTAAGACGGCTTTCCACGAGTGGGTCTTTACTCCGTGATTAGACAAAAGCAATTAGATTCAGACCATAGAAAGTATACTGTATTGACCATTACCATTACAATATAATTGAATCACACATAAACAATTACAATAATACAATAGCAAGCAATATAGCTTACAGTATGTCACTTTTAGCTAGAATGTAGCATTGTCTTCAGCAAAACCTGTCTCCTCTGCCGGACAAGATAATACGGAGTCTACCGTAAAAGAGAAAAACGTTCTAGCCGGAAATTGAGTATCCAACTAGTTGTGCCAGTATTGTTTCTTATCTGAAAACCATAAAAGAAAAACACTGTTCTCAAGGCTCGTGAATTTCTTTGCTTTTCTTGCTGTACCAGTAGTTTCTTAAACTGAAACTGAAACTAAATTCTAAGGCTTCCGTGAAATCACGAAGACTGGTATTATTAATGTTTGGGCACTTCATCCATGTTATGTTAGATTTATCACCACATAATTTGGTGAAAGTCAAAATTAAACTCTCCAGGGCTTTCCGTTCACCGGAATTCATTAGCAGGCTAGTACAACTACAATTGCATGAGAAATGCAAAAAAATTGCTACGTATCCTGAACGCGACTTTGACCTCAAGGACGGAACCCAGAGTTGGAGAGCTCTTGTGTGTCGAGAATGTAATAAAAACTCAATTGTAATTTGATTCCGTCCTAAGATGTTCTCCGAAATTCCCGGAACGGTCTTTGCCGGAATAGACTTGAGATCGGATATCCTAAAAACCACGGCGAAAGTTAAATGGTCAAGGTTCCGCGAAATACGCTTAATTCAACATTTTGTTTCACAAACTTATACCTCCTTTCATATCATTTGTGATATAATTTTCAAAATGTCTTGGCATTTGCCGATGCTAAAAATAGTAAAACTCCG
This sequence comes from Protaphorura glebata, assembly GCA_034694305.1. Classification (NCBI taxonomy): domain Eukaryota; kingdom Metazoa; phylum Arthropoda; class Collembola; order Poduromorpha; family Onychiuridae; genus Protaphorura; species Protaphorura glebata. The sequence continues at coordinate 9,514 of JAQFYE010005418.1, read as the reverse complement.
CGAATTCCATACTTGCATATAAGCTCGAACTTACCTTGCATTTTCAGAGACCTAGTTTAACGAACGAGGTAAGAATGGAGCTACAGATCATGCAAATTGGGCCGCAAATCGAGAGTGCGGTAAATAAATTGAGGTGTCTTATGTACATCTATACATAGTTGAATAATTGAATACTTGCGCACAGTTCTTCTCCTCAGAGAGTGGAAAGCGTTGAGAGTTTATAGTTGGGGCGAGGTCCGGACACGGACTCTGACAATTTTATTTTCAAAAGAACCCAGTAAGTGCTATGACTTTTTGAAATGAGGTCGTCATGAATGTGGGGTTCAGAAAGATTTTGTAGTATATTTGCGCGTGGGTTGGACGGTGTGAAGGAGAGTTGATTTATATATAATTCCACATGTTTATCGGAATTCGTCAACTCAGGTCAAATTGAAATCGTTGTTGGGTGAGGAATTTTTTGACTTCTTTTTAGATCACGGGACATCTGCGAATGTATTTTTTTTTCATTTTTTGAGGACGGTACAATAATTTGACCACCGTATGCGGGCTTGATTTCTAGTTTAAAATTCTTGCCACCAGGACGTGGAGTCTGTAACGGGTCACTGCACTACGTAGATAAAATATTATCCAAAATGTATGACTCCTTATCCCGTTTCTGGACAATCTTTGCTTCGGCCGTATAGGGCAATAAACGAGCCAATAAAGAAAGAGTGTCTTAACGTTTCGGTGAATCTTACGGATTTTTATTCTACGAATAATCAGCATAACGATTATCTCGGTTTGGATTGTTGACTTACAGAATTGTGGAAGTTTTGTCGACATAATATGTTCATAATTTGTAAACGATTATCTGATACACCGGTAATTGGTACGCAAAAAAGGCGTAGATTTGGGAAACTTGGCAGTTATTTTTAAACATGAGGAACAAAGTACTCTCTCTGGTTATCCGCAGGCTACCCATAAATTATTTTAATATCTAGCTAAAAAATTATAGTTGCGAAGGTTTTCTTGCGTAAACTCGTATAAAGGATCTCTAGCCAGAATTTAAAAAATATGAGTATCTGTGGACGGACCGGGGATGGATTATGATAAATTCTCTATAATATTTTGAATTTTATTATTGCATGAAAATGTAATAGGAAAGTCAGCATGGCTCAGTACAGTGAGTGCCAAACTTAATCGCTTAACCCATCAGCAATTTTTGTCGACCTGCTTCACAATTCCTTCTATGGCTGGGTGTTCGATCGGTATACTTGGTCCGTAGAGATGTAGCTTTTTGCGAGTGACTTCCCTAGAAAAGAGAGTCATCTCTTGACAGTTTAGACCTAGGAGCCAATAATTCGTAAAACTGATAATCGCGAATTTAAACTCCAATGATTTAGAACGACATTAGTAATAACTCTAACTTTAATAGTTCATTCTTGTGAATGGCGGAGTTACTGCACGGTGAAATTCGAAAAATACGTAGAAATGAATTTTATTCAAATGAACAAACTACTGAATCTGTGCATGTAGTAGTCGTTTGAGTTTAGAATATTACAGTTAAGGTTCATCTTTCGAAATTGTAACTTTATTTTACACACATGGAATCCTAATTTGAATGGATTCGGTATCGTATTTTCAACACTTCGGTGTTGTAGTGATATCCTCATATCTTTTACAGTCAGACTATTAAAAAATAGTCAGCCTGCACATAAATTAGTTTCATTTCATGAAAATCATGGAAGCTTCTGGGAACGTGAATTTCAACGCTCAGATTCCAGGCTTCGTCGCGACGTAGTTCTAAATACGACAATTATGAATTCCAAATTACATGGACCCTATTCCGATACCAGGAAGGACTCTTCATAAGATAAGAGAAAATGCTAACCTCCGCAAGCAACATAACACTTGTACATTAAAATGCAATTTAAAGGGGTATATTTAAAGCAGTATAAGTATTTACAGAATATGTTAATACGCTTCCTCGCTTTAAAGCCAGCCAGCAAAGCCGATGGCGTGAAGGGTCCACGTTTTTCACTAATGATGTTTAAAAGCACCAGAAAAATTAGGTTTTCTGTATATTTAAATCAAGGAGTAATAAAAGGGGGACTTTGGGACCACATAATTATGAATGGTCTCAAAGCTGTGGACCTTCCTTTTCTATGAATATTTGTAAAAGAGGTTCCCTTCATGACTTTGACTTAAATCGTTGCGTTGGACCCAAAAAATTTGTTTAATTAGAATTTCTATTGTGCCATCGGTAACCTTTGAAAGGAGCTTTGCCTTTAAGGGGTCCGTTGCCGCCACGCCAACCTTCTAATTCCGAGGAAGGGTGAACGTGGGCGCCAGAGAGATTAGCTCCACTATGTTTAGGGTACCTGCACCCTGACAAAAAATTAATGAGCCTAAGCCAAAAAACCTTTGACCAACTGCTGAATACGTCGTATATACGATCCCCCAGATCTGCATGGACGTACTATAAGAACGTAGACTGAGAATTTGAAACGTTCAGTTGCGTTTTGAAACTTGTGTGGTTCGAAGAACAAAATCTGGATATCCTCAATCAACATTGAACACCCTGACTGACAATGCTGACCAATGAAGCAAAGGTCAACTGGGGTCCTTTGGCTGAAGTCCCCGAAATTTCTGTGAACCGATTCGGATCTCTGGATCCTTCCCATGTGGATTGGACGATAACTAAGGCATTCTTCCTAACTCATTACGATGACGGTAAAAAATTACTTAAATCACACTTAAATATTTAGAAAATGCGAAGTTAGTGGCATATGGTAAAACACGTTATGGGGCACCGTTGGAATTCGTAATAAGATAAAATTCCTAATAAGTCCTGGCAGTTCTGAATCGTTTTATGCTGTCCCAAATGAATATTCCGGGTTTCAAATATTCTAAATTTCGAAAATATTGACTAAATTTTCAAAAAAAAATATTTTTATTGTACATTTCCTAAGACTCGTTTTTCTTACAATTTTGACATTTTTTGATTAGTGAAGGGTATTCTCTGTATAACGGCATAACTTTCCAAGAGCCCAATAACGTTATTAGCATTAGACATTTCGATTCTTGGAAACTGGCCCACGCACTTGTTCGATATTGCTTTCGTACTTTCGTCTTTTCCAGGTTTTCATTTCAAAAATTATCCCAGAGCATGCCGATTTGCGCCACTTCCGTCGTGAGTGTGCCAATTTGGCCCATTTTGGTTTGACTCCGCCAATTGACACCGTGCCAATGTGTCTAATTGCACCACCCTGTGTGACCTCCACTGCGTGTTTACAAAATCTCGGATTTTTGAAGATTATTTTTGAGATTTTGAAAATCTGGTAAAGACACGAAAAGAAATTCCGGCGAGAAGGCTTGTGGGATTCAATTTCCAAGAATCGAAATGCCCCATGCTAATAACGTCATTAGGTCCTAGGACTAGGAGTGCAAAAATAAGTTAGGTGGTTATACGGAGAATGCCTTCTGAAAGATTTCACTAATCGAAAAATGTCAAAATTGTAAAAACAAGAAAAACAAGTCCTTTCGAAATTTAAAAAAAAATGTCTTTTTAGTGGAATCGCATCCGTTGTTTAAAATTTTTATATGAAAGTGCAGGCTTGCCTTTTTGACTGGGAACTCGTAATAATACTAACCAATACTAATCAGGTGTTCCGAATGTAAGACAATCAATTAGTATACCAACGTACATAATATGTCCGAACGCATTTCTGAACAAGGACGGCGGTTAAAAGGAATCTAACAATTGAATTAATTGTTCATTTACTCTTTCTTTAATAGAAATCACGGAGGATATTTTGAGTAATCAATTTCTGGACAAACTTTCGGAGTCTTCCAATCACTGCCGACTTTACCTCCACAAACTTGCCTTCGATTACTTCAAATACTTGACCACAACTGATCAGATAGAAAATGGAGCAGAAATATATTCGCTATTAGACTACCTCAGGGATAAAAGAAGAATCATATTCATGGAGACGGATCAACCGATCAGACTTTATTTTCGTACGCCGGAACACGAAGAACGAACTGTAGACGCTACAGCCATTTCCAGTGGATCAAACGCAGGCTGCGTCATGTAAGTTGTGTCCGTTTTTAATCAGTGTCAGAAGCATTTAGCCAGTTTTCGTTAAATCTATTTAGAAATTTTTTTTTAATCAACAAAGATTTTTTCCCCGCCTATCGTTGTGTTTCGAAACTCCCATCCATTATTATAACGATTTTTGTAATCCATAATTCGCAAGGGAAAATGACTGTGTAATTATACCGTTACACCGTTGGTGTACATATCTGATTTTCTTTCATAATTTCGAAAACTGAGTGGTGATAGAAGTATCTAAGATTTTATTGAACCCCCACAGCATAATTGACTGTAGCTTAGAGGAACATTTATCCTCGAATATTTCGGTACTTCCGCAGGGAAAGGAAATTTTAGAGTCTGAAAAGAGAATTATGCGTTTTCTTTTGCTCCACCCTGTATGATAATATTGAATATTTTAGCTAAGGTTTTAATGGTTGGTTTGATTAATAAATTCCCAGGTACTTGTTTGAGTTTTCTGGGGAGACCGAAAAACGTATATTGTACACTGGTTCTTGCCGGGTAACCATAAAGGATTTACTGGAGAATAATTCGCTTCATCACCCAGACGGCTCAGTTAAGAAATTGTCGAAGCTTTATTTGGACACGACATTCTGTCTCGAAAACGTCAAAGAATTTCCAAGTCGGAGACATGTGACTCAGGAAATCATAGATGTAATCAGAAAGTCATCAGATAATAATCCGACCATGCGATTTGATATCTGCACTCCTCGTAAGCAAAACAAAAAGATTTTCTCGATATTTTTGACCAAAACACAACCGTAATAAACTATACTTTTAACTATAGTGAGAGTGCATCATCTTTCATTATTGCTGGATTTGGCATATTATCTTAAAGAAGAAATCCATGTCCCACCGAACCTAATATCTTTTCTGGCAGAAATTCCTGTCTTCAGAGGAAGAGTTTATTCTGAACATCGAATGCCTGATCGTCTCCACTACGACTGTGGCTATTCTTGTGACAATGAATTATGTGCTGTCGGACTCGAATGGGGAGTTGATTTTGATGTAAGTTCATTCAAGTACAATTTGAGAACCACAATTCCATACAGAAATCACTGTTGTTCTGAGTATCTTCGTTAACTGCTGGTATGACTCGAGATAAAAAGAGCAAGTGAACAACTAAAAAAATAGGTCGATTTTACTATAATACTAATTTTTGTTTAATTATAATTAAGGTTATGACCATTGACCTGGGGTGCAAGTTTTCGAACCCTTACGAAACCGCAAAGTTTGTCTCGCCCAGACAAGATGAAGAACAGTGGTGCAAGAATAAAAAGGCAGTATACCCTGGAGATTCGGACTTCCTTCGTGGTATCTACTCCAGTCATTTATCGCGCTATGAGATGGGAAGGATGATTAACTTCTTCGGTCTGAACGTTTATGATGACGTTGTACCACTTCAGAAATCGCCGCAAATGAGAGACCATGAGGTAAATTTCAGGCTCAGCGTGAATCAACTTGGGTAGAGAAGAATGTTTATTTTTATTAAGGGATGATTCAGAATAGTGGTACAGGCGCTGCCTTATAGTTCGATAGGCTTGCTTCAAAGAGGTTTTATCTCAAGTGAAGTTTGTCTCTACTACTAGGGGTACCATTCGTGAGCCAAATGGGAAGCAATCCATGTTAGATTGAAATATACCACCATTTTATTACCAAATATCTCTAGGAGTGCAAGGGCCTTTTGACCCAGTGCGGAATAAGTTATAACTTAATAGAAAGTTACCTATAAAGTAAATCCCCCACAAAATGTTTTGTTCTTACTGTAATCAATTTACTGTTACAGATTCAGCTTCTTCTATACACGGCATCAATGGATGGTATGGAGGAACCCGAACATCTCATCGGGGAACCAGACAGCAGCGCCTATGACTTCACGAATTTCAAACACATTGATGAAATCGTCGTCCATTTCATGAGAAGTATGTTGAGACAATTTGGAAAATATACTGAATAGTTACAAGCTAAAAAAAAGTATTCAAAACATTTGATTTTTGTCCAAATTAGCAAAACTGTTAGACATGTGACTGATTCGTTTTATTAATATTTTAAAAATTATAACTTATGTGTGTGATCATAAGTCTAGCTCAGATTGTTCTCAATTTTTCTGTGAGTTATATTACTTTTTTATTATTACTTGTTGTATAGAATTCCATAAAATTGTACATCTACATTTATTTTTGAAACGCAAAATATAATATTCGCATAAAATATCTAAAAGTGTACTTTTCTGTGTACAACAAAATGTCCGGGTTTGAGCCGTATACCTTAGGCATCCCTACAAATAATTTACGTTGAATTAATAGAATTATTATTTTTGCACTTAAGCTCGGAAGTTCAGCCGAGTGACCAAAGACAGAACGATAAATGTTGAGAAAATTTTTAGAATGTATTCGCCAAGTAAAACTCCAACACCAATAGCTAGCCCAAGCGTATATAGTACGAATATTCGGACAATATTGGATTTCATGTTGAATGCATCAGGTTTTTCAACAGTAGCCGTGAAACCAGGAAATGGAATAGTCCTTCCAATGTCACTCGGCTTGCGCCTGAGACGACTCTTCCAAAATGAGTGAAGCCCGGATTGGACAACCATTTGGAATCGGGAGTTGATATATCTCATGATTTCTGCGCTAATTTTACTTCCGTCATGGGCCAACCAAGCAGTATTCTCTAACAGCGTACCTGTCAGACTCTTTCGAAAAGTTTCGACTGGAACATCTGGGAGATTGTCTTGAAGAACTCTTAAGAGTTTCGATTCTAATCCAACAAATGCCGTTTTGTCGCATTTATCGATATATCGGACCGGTGGGTTTTCGTCTAGGGGAATTCCAATATTGCTGCGGAGTTTCTTAAACCAAGACCTCCTGCTGTTGTTTGGTAGACCAATCGCATGTTCCAAAACTTCTCCAAAATCTGTTAATTTAATGAACTGTTTTCTGAAAAACATTTTGTGTTTTGTCACTGCGGCCAATTTGATCTTGTCGTTTGGTTTGTATAGTTTGTAATCCTGTGACAGGTCGTTGTACAATTTGGTTTGGGCATGCGGATGGTAGTCAGAATAAAGGGTCACGTTGTGTTTCAAAATATCGTCGAAACTTTCCAGATATTTTAGTGGTAAGGGTGCAAATACGGTTGTTGTTACGACTCCCTTGTACGCATTGCTCAAAGCGACACCTAGCAGATACCAAATCCCATACATAATTGTGAATGATGATGTACAATGTCCTCTGAATTTTAGCGTAATTCCTTGTTCAAGAAGAATTGCCGGCAATGCCAACAAATTCCAGTTTTCAGACTTATTCCGATTGTTACTCAAATTCCTTCCAAAATGGGACAGAATGGCTGTTATGGTATTGGTGATAATTATAGAAATTGTAAGAGCGACCCATAATTCGAATTCGAAAGGAGCAGTAAATGTGGAATAGAAAAATGATTGTTTCCCAAGCACAGTACAGGAAATAAAAGAAAATCGGTCACTGGATGCATAAGCAATGACATCCTGATGATTTTTAAGCCACTTCACAGTTATAAGAGAATACCTCATAGACTCCCGAGGGTAAATACTTGTGGCTCGTGAAAAGTTATAAGTACCCTCCACAATCATGGACACAAATTGAGTAGAAAATGACGCCCTTTGATCCAGCGGATTGAAGTAGACTTCGAACGATGAATATTTTTGTAGAGATATTTTTGAGAAGCTTGATTCTCTATATAAATCACCAGAAGGAGTCCAGAGAATCGGTTTTGCTAGACTGAGAAAGTTTTCAACCAATTGTCTTTTCATTTTGTCCAACAGACGTTTTCTACCCGAGTTGTCAAGCAAGGCCAGATGTGCGCCTGTTACAGTTACATCGCAATATGGCATATTCCAGTGGACAGGAGAAAAGTGCTCCCAGATTTTCAGACTTGAAGATTTTTGGCTATTGATTTGGGTTTGGGATTCCAGTGTCCAAAAGAAAATATTTAGTAAATAATATTGAAGATAATTATTAATTGCTTCTTTGTCGATCATGGTTGTGGTGATTGACGAGAATGAAATGAAATGGAAGTCAATGTCAAGAAAGGTGAAAGCTGTATTCGTTGGCCCGATTGAGACGTCTATCCCAATCCCAATTGGTATGTTTTTGAAAAGAACGAATATTGTTCTCCAGTCTAGTTTTGTATGTTTCTGAATTTCACCAAGAAGTATAATTTGAACGCGACCAATAAACTTTGATATTGTGGGAAATCGGCAAATTTCTATTAATCCGTAGAATTGAGTCACCATGTTAGTCTGGTTCCGAAATTGTTCCTCGGTAATCACAGATAATTTTGTCGCGTTGATGAGAGTAACGGGAACGTCTGGAGTCAGAATTTCCAATCCATCACCAATGTAAATTAAATTTATGTGGTGCTGGGGATACATATGAAGAATAATATTCACGTCCACTTCTATAGTCTTGATAGATACGGCACTGCATGTATTCAACAGCGGAACTGTGCCAGAAGCAATTATCAAAACATAGAAGCAGAGCCCCATTCTTGTTTGTTTGTTTGTTCGGATCGGATTCGGATTCCGGAGCAGATTTATTCTGTGAAATTACTGCAAGGCACGGATGGTTAGAGGAACTAGATCTGAATCACGATGGTATTATTTGCTGACCAGCTCCATTTGATTCGTCGGGCCCGCTAGGAAATCATTTGAATTTAGGTTAGTGTCTTTGTCGGTTGTCTTACTTTCAAAAAACAGTTAAAAAAACATTCAAGAAGAACTGTACCTCGAAGTTGAATGATAAGGTACCACCAAGCAAGAGAAACATTATTAGTGGTGTGACATTGACCTCACTGTTGGATATTTTCTATTACTCACATTTGTATCGAACGATGCTACTGTATCTCAAAACAGTATTCTAGTCCTCTTGTTAGCCCTCAACTGCTAGAATTTTTGTATTGTCAGATTTCATAGCTGGCAGTTCTTGTACACATTTATCACTCCACTTGTTAACACTACTAAAATTACACTAATAATAATTTCAATTGATTTTTTGATCGAAACACGTCTTGTCAAAAGAATGCCACTTACGTGTATATTGGCAGCAACAACCGCTTAATAAACATGGATAGTTTCTCTGTCCTGTTAGTCTTAAACGGTCACCTTCGCATTGTCAAAAGCGACATGCGATGCGATGTCTGGACTCTGCCTGCTCAAAAGCTCAAGAGACGTGATACACGAACACAAAACATGAGAAACTGGAATAAACAGATTTAAGAACGGGTTTAATGTAAATAACGCAGTAGTAATAGTACCTAATAATAGCCAATCGGTAAATAGGAAACATAGCGCAGCTTGATGTTCGAGTCTGGTGAATAGTTTCCGAAAACACAACTTCAAAACTAAGGCAAGGTTTTGCGGCAAGATCCGTCACACCAGGCTTA
>JAQFYE010005417.1:0-11997 GCA_034694305.1 Protaphorura glebata | reverse complement strand
GCGGATCCACATTGCGAACCGCAATATTGCGCAGTGAAATCATACCTTTATGTTCGTTTCTTAGTATAAACCGAAGCGAAATTTTTGGTTCGGTTTGGATTCAGTATTGGTTCTAAACCGAATTTATGCAGAAAAGGTTGACATCTGTTACCTCATAACCGCTATGTTCACCTTGATCTATAACTTCAAAGGGTTGACCAAAGAAAAATCGTAGCGCGAAATTCTCACTGAGTGGACCAACTTTGGCATGGGTCATTTTCATGACTATGAATAAGGTGACCAATATCTCATTGTCAGAGACGCCTGGAGGTCACCGGAAGTGACATTTCGGGCTCTGTCCTTCATAAAAGCTGATAAGGAGGTCAAGGGCTACTAACATATCCAAAATTGAACCAATTCTAACGGGGTTGGGGTTGGTGGTCCTTGCTTCAGGTGGTCATAACCTCCAGTAACCCGAATACATTGCATTCCTTGGAATGCACGTTAATCCAACCGACCAAACCCTAGACCGAGCCGAAATATTTCGGTTTTCCGGAATGGAGAACTGAAGCGAACCGCCAAAAACCAACCTGAAATTATCCGAACAGATCGGATCCCTAGTTTGTCCAGACTTGGGTCAATTAAATTAAAAATTTAACTAATTACGATTACAAAATTACATCCTAATTTCTGAACGTAATTTGATATTATTATAATTAAATTGACATAATCGCAACTACAATTATTACGTAATTGCATCAATCGTAATTAACCCTTAGAATAGTACAGACGTGTTTACACGGGCATAACGTGCTCGTCTAAACACGTCCGCACTCCTCTAAGGGTAAATTACATTTACGAATGTAATTGATCGCAATCTGAGCTTGTTCCTTCACTACTGTAAAGTTTAGCTTACCAGTATGTCACCCCCGCGTCCGCGGTACTTCTATTTGTATTTTTATGTTGGTTAAATGATTAGGAACCACGTAACTTCAATTATCTCGGAGAAAGGATTGGTATTTTGAATTTTAAATAATATGACTGGCAGACATTTGAAGGGAAATGCTTATTTCAAAACTACCGTCTTTCGAGAAGTTAGCTTGGTGGCTTGGTATAATTTTGCCAGACGAGACAACAATTGCTGTTCAAGGTATTATTATGCCGGAAGAAAAAATAATTTGCTGTAAAATACATTACTTTGCAGTGCAAGATATTATTCTGCAGTGCAAGACATTATTTTGCAGTGCAACATATTATTTTGCAGTGCGAGATATTATTTTGCAGTGCAAGATATTATTTTGCAGTGCGAGATATTATTTTGCAAGGCTGTTTGCTGTGATTTCACTCTAATATTTTTTGAAATTTCTTTATTCTGCTGGGCGATAAAATCACACCCCTTTCAAATGGGGACTATTATATTGCACTGCGTGTACTTGTTTATATAAACCCGATCAGCAGACACCCTTATATAAATCAACTGTTACGAAGCTCCTGTTTTGTCGTAGTGATGTTTTTGTTCTGCGCTTCCTGTTGCACTCTCTGCTGAGAGTAATTTTTATCGTGCCAATTATCAAGATATAGAACACAGCACTTAAAAATGATCAATTACGAAGCGGCAATCAATAGTATATAAGTGCTTCAAGCACTTTTAAATCAACTTAATTGAGATCGCCATCGGAAATTTGTGGACGAAATTATTTAAACGGTAGAGCGAAAATTGTATTTTTTTATTGCTAACTTGTTTATTTTTCAAGTACACCTCGTAAAATCAAAACCTTGGCAACGATACATAAATTACAAAGTATAATTGCGCTTCCAATTGCATTCGTTTCATTAATTGATGGATTGTTTTGAAATTTGGCGTACGTGTGATTTAAGAGGTCTTTGGCTCTTTCGGAAAATATTTGGTGTCAAACATATTGTTCAATTGCGCTTCGAGTTGTACTCGTTTCATTAACTTTCAAATTATGTTAAGATTTGGCATACGTTATGAAGGCATCCCTTGGCTCTTCCCGACAACAACTGGAACCAACATCTGACACCCGGTTCTAGCCGGAACAGGCGTTAAATGTGTAACTTTTTGTTCAATTACCCTTCCAATTGTACCGGTATCATTAACGGAAAGATTATGTTAAGATTCGGGATACGTTATGAAGAAGTCCTTGGCTCTAACCAACAATGTCTGAGACTTCTGGCCGGAACACGCGTTAAATATGTAACGTATTGTCCAACTACGCTTCCAATTGTACTGGTATCATTAACTGAGAGATTATGTTAAGATTCGGGATACGTTATCAAGGGGCCCTTGGCTCTTCCCGACAATGTCTGAGACCATGGTTTCGGTTTCAGCCGGGACAGGCGTTAAATGTGTACCGTATTGCTCATTTACGCTTCCAATTGTACCGGTATCATTAACTGACAGATTATGTTAAGATTCAGGATAAGTGGGCCTTGGCTCTTCCCGACAGTGTCTGAGAACAGCGTCTGAAATCCGGTTCTGGACGGAACATGCGTTAAATGTCAAACATATTGTTCAATTGCGCTTTGAGTTGTACTCGTTTCATTAACTGACAGATTATGTTAAGATTCAGCATACGTTATGAAGAGCTCCTTCGCTCTTCCCGACAATGTCTGAGACCAAGGTTTGACATCTGGTTCTAGCCGAAACAGGCGTTAAATGTCAAACATATTGTTCAATTACGCTTCAAGTTGTACTTCTTTCATTAACTGACAGATTATCTTAAAGTTTGGCTTATCATGTGGTCCGGCTCTCCCCGACAATGCCTGAGACCAGCGTCTGACATCCGGTTGTAGCCGGAACAGGCGTTATATGTGAACCGTATTGTTCAATTGCACTTCCAATTGTACCAGTTTGATAACTGACTGATTATGTTAAGATGCGGCATACGTTATCAAGGGGTCCTTGGCTATTCCCGGAAATGTCTGACACCAGTGTATTATTATACGCTGGTGTCAGACATTTCCGGGAATATCCAAGGTTCTAGCCAGAAAATGCGTTAAATGTCAAACTTATTGTTCGATTGCGCTTCCAGTTGTACTCGTTTTATCGTTATCGTTAATTGACAGATTATGTTAAGATTCGGCATACGTTATGAAGGGCCACCCATTCATAACGTACGTCTTTGGCTCTTCTCGACAATGTCAGAGACCAAAGTTTGGCATCCGGTTCTAGCCGGAACAGGCGTTAAAAGTCAAACATGTTGTTCAATTGCACTTCGAGTTGTACTCGTTTCATTAACGGACAAATTATGTTAAGATTCGGCATACGCTATGAAGGGGTGGGTCTCTTCCCTACAATGTCCGAGACCAACGTCTGACACTCGTTTCTGGAACAGGCGTTAAATGTGTAACGTTTTGTTCAATTACGCTTCCAATGTTGGGCTGGCAAATCTTAGAGATAAGGGGTAGAGCAGAATGGAACGACGCGAGAAAACACAAAATCACCATGTCCACAGTTGCCTAACACCCAAAACTCCCAACTTTCCTCCCAGTGAAGATTGCATTCATGCATGGGGTGAGAGTGAACAATTCGGATTGGCCTCCGAGGAATTTTTAAGTTTCGCATCATAAGACAACAGACTCACCATTTTTCTCTACGTCGGAGCACATCGCAAAAAATAAATTATTCGCCAAATGGAAACGGAAACTCGCAACAGAAAGAACGAACTATGCGACGAGCGATCAGACAAACGTTCGAAAAGGTTTACTAGCTTTCCCACCTTGACATCCGTCACGGTGACAATTGACTCATCCGTTAACAGACCTCCCAAAAGGGTAGCAACAATGCGCTGGACGCCAGGTGCTACCACATCAAGACGGGAGAAAAGCATTTCTTGAGCTTGTGCATCACAACCCAAAATGGCTATTTCACACACAGTAGGATTTAAAGTCAAACCGACTTCCGCAGCCATTTCCTTAATGGTGGACAAAGTTATGAGTACAGCATCGGGGGAATCAGCCACTCTCGTATCATTCAGATACCAGACGTTAAGTTCCGCCACAATTTTGTCGACAATGGGCTGAACATCTAGAGAAAATAGGGCGCTACCATGTGGGTCACCCCGCTGCACTCCACATAACCAATACAAACCGTTGGAAGGTTATGGAACAAAATAGAAAATAGATTTAGAATCTACAGCGTAGTGACACGAAGGCATGTAGAAAATAAACCGGGCTTAGACATAGAAAACGTAAAGGTATAAATGAAAATGGTATAAATATTACCGGAAATTATAAGTAATTGCCGGGTAATTACAAATCCTGGAGTCGGGGACCAAAGAATTCATGGTGAACTTCTCTACTTTCCCTGTTCACCACACAATATACTGGCATTACTTACTTGAATTGTCCCTAATGTGCTTTGTGATCTCGTTGTATTTCTTTGTAAGATGTTTGTTAATTTCGGACGTGTGATCAGCGAGAAAATGTAGTCCAATACAGTCTAAAGTATATGTTGTTTCGAGTTTATTTCTTCAGAATACCATCTAAATAATTTATTATGTGTTGCGTAAGAAAAACATTTTGTAAATGCTTTACCCGTCTGTTCGTCGACACTTCCTACGCAGTAAATGTTGACGGATTTCGAAGAAATTTTTGGAATAAATATAGGAGATCACAGCAGTCGGCGGGTGTTAAAATGAACTCGCTAGTTGACCTCTGATTCAAGGTCACCAGAGGTCATACTCAGTAAAAGTTGACAGATTTCAAAGAAATTTTCATGCTAGGTACTGATTAGAAAAGTCACCAATGGTTGATATGCCCTCACCAAGTGACCTCTTACCCTGGTCATCACAGGTCAATTTTCAAAGTTGCGCAATATGGTCTGAGGAGTGCATACGTGCAATCAAAAGTGGGTGTCAGTGGGTGACCCTGGCTCAGGTATCTTGGGGTCGCTTAAGGTCGAAATTTCAAAGTTGCTCAAAATGGTCTTAAGCGTGCCTAAATGCAATCAAATGTGGGTGTCAGAGGTTGACCTTGACCCGGATCCGGTCGCGTCAATCAACTCAACACATGACAAGAATCTTGCATGCCATTGCCAAGTCCGCGGATAGAACCTTGCCAAATCTGTTTTCTCGCATGTTAAATGTTTACAGATTTCAAGCAACACATAGATATTGCGTTCTATAAGGGTTTATTCCTTTTTTAATCGCAATTTTATATTAGCTACGTTATCAACACAATAATTATTTGAAGTTCTTAAAGTTCAAACCCGTTCGAATGAAAATTAAATGAAATTTCATATGGTCATTCATACTCATAGTCAAGCTAATAATATTCATTATAATTTACAAGATTTGCAACCTCAAAAAAAGTACTCTTAGTCACATCTTTATTAATTCAACTTTCTATTTAGATTTCGGTTTTTCGTCACAAAAATTTGGTTAGGTTAAACGTTTGAAAAAGAAATCACATATTTGTCAGAGCATGCTTATCAATCCGTTTCAATTTGTACTTGCAATTACCTATATTGTTAAATACAGATTTCACATTCCAATACTACATGTTCAACAACATCCAACATTTACAAGTGGCATACACTGGTGGAATCTCCGATCGATTGCGTCCCGTTTTCTGGTCTGACGATATTTGGAACCAGTATCGCTACTCGCAGAATAGTTTTTAGATAACAATAAAAATATTTACAATAATCAACAAAATATTCAGGCATGGGTAATCCATATATTCGGCTGTCCAATGCACTGTTAGACTATCGCATGTGCCTCAATTCTATCTGTTTTATTTATGAGTTCGTCAAAGTCAACACCATCCTTTGGCGAAAGAGCATAATACAAGTATTTCGTAAACAACCGCCATTTATGACAAGTGGCCACTAACTGGTACACTCTGCCAATCATTCCCTTCGGGATTCTAATTTTCGCAAAATAAAACTTGCTAGAATTCTCTCGATGGAAGGGGAACGGTACCTCTGCGTTGTACTGGATGCCCGTTTCCGATCCGCCACCATCAAAACCTGAGCGAATTACATTAGCAGTCATAATATCCCACTTGATGTAATGTGACGGGCCAACCGGCGGCTCGTCATTTAACCTTAACCCAACTCTGCTGGTTCGAACTGGGAAGATTTTCTCTGCCATCCCATTCCGATTGTCAAGCCTTAGGAACTGACGAATCGATTCGTAGGTTTCCAGTGGACCGTCCTTACATACACCATAGGGTATGTAGTAGAACATGTCGTTCACGGCGAGATTATAAGAAATACGGCGACAATAAACGACATAGGTGAAAAACCTTCCAAGCCCAGCAGGCACGTCTTTGTTCTCGTGGGTCTGGGCCACTAATTTCAAACTGACCACCGTCTGAATGATTTGGGTGTACAACTGTGTCGATCTCACAGCATCTTGAATGCCCTGCAAATTCTGGTTCACGGTGTTCAATTGCAAACTGATCGTGTCCAGCCTTATACCTAGCCCGTCCAACTTTTTATTGGCACTAATCAGCTCGTCCACTTGCATCTTTGCATAGTTTTCCGGGGGATTGCTCCAACCCATGATTGTGGTAATTATACTGAAAATTGAACTAACTGCCCCTATACCATTTGTGAGCGCTGAGAATTTCTCGAGAAGCGTTAATCCAGTCCCTCCCGCTGGATTCTCCGCATTTTGCCTTCCTTCAACGAAAATGGAAGAGGTGAGTCTGGCATAAGTAGATTGGTTTGAATTGCTGAAGAAATCTGAGGCGCTGACGAAGTTCTGGACGTGGGATGCTTGGAGTATGGCCCGGATGACTTCAACTCTATAGTTGATGTAATGAGATTTAGGGGTCGCCGCGGTAATTGGGAGCGCACCGAACGCCATGAGCGTGCCCTCCAAACTTGCATTCGTACATCTCGCTTGGCACGCTCCTTCCCTCACTAGATCCCTCTCCAATCTGTGTTGAACTCCTTCCGGACACTCTTGCTCCATGATTCGGACTGGGATTGGGCAGCAGATGAACCAGTAGTCGTATCCTAAATTTAAGTTGACAGTTGGGCGGACCTGCACACCACACAGTGCGTACGTTGGTGGGCACGTTGTTTTTTTCGTGACTTTTCCATCCTGTGTGAAGTTAACAGCAGTACTGTCCTTGTCCAACTCATTATCAGAACACCTTAGCTGGATTCCATTCTCGTCACTTCGGAATTCGAAGGCGTAGTGATTCGGGAGACATGAGGTCGATTCAGTAATTTCTCCAATA
Organism: Protaphorura glebata; assembly: GCA_034694305.1. Lineage (NCBI taxonomy): Eukaryota > Metazoa > Arthropoda > Collembola > Poduromorpha > Onychiuridae > Protaphorura > Protaphorura glebata. The sequence continues at coordinate 4,803 of JAQFYE010005417.1, read as the reverse complement.
ACGTTCAATCCCGTGTATAAATCGCCTGGGATTCTGGTCGACTCCAAACCTTCCCGGTATTGAGAACAATTAAAGTTGACTTTAATCAATTCTTGTTCCACCCTCCGTGTGTTATGGCGTGGATTGTAAGTCGTTTTTACTACGTAGTTGGAAGCGTTGATTCGACTCACGTCCGCACTGACAATGAATTGGTTTTCTCGGCAGAATTCTGTGTACGAGTCACATGCAGAATAGATTGGATGGGAAAGTATTTCAACTACTTGTACCGGTGTTACAAAACAAACCTCAAAAAAGGGAATATCGGGGATGTTTTTCTCTTTGCAATTACTGGGGTCATAGAGGAAAGGTGTAAGAACTGGGAATCCTGAGACAGCACGTACAGAGTAGTTATTAAGTTTTCTCAAACAACCATTCGGGGTAAAGTATGATCCAAGCTCTTCGTCAGAAATTTTTTTTGGAAGATTATTTACTAGGCAATCCTCCAAATCCAGGCCACCAAATTTATTACCATCAACGATTTTATTTTTCACACATTTTTCGGCCTTCGGGGTGTAGCCTGGCCATTTCAGGATTTGTTCAATTCGAATGTCCTCATATATATCACGTTCTATAGCGTCATGGTGTAATGTCATCTGAAAATAAGGAACACAGTGTTGTATTTAATGACAGCCCATTCTATTGTCTATAATTTAGCGAAGAGAGCGAAACGTGTGATTTTCGATTCAATTATGTGGCCGCCATTTAGTTTGTAACTCTCCAATAGTGGGGTCAGCATTTTCTTGTTCAGAAAGGTACGCCGGAACTACCAGATTAACCAGACTGAAGTGTTCCTGGCAATTACCCCTAGGCGTCGAATTTGACAAGTTTGATGCAAAGTTTGATTCTGTTAGGACGTGGTGCCCATGCGAAATTTTTGCATCCCCTGGCGATGAGCCTGGAAATTTTATAATCTTGCTCTCCATTTTATCATTGTTCAGGACGTCGAGGAGTAGGGCTTTGCAAAAATGACGAGTAGGAACTTGGTGTTGAAAGACTCACTTACCGCGGTAAGTACAGGTATTTTCCGCGACATTACATTGGCGATCAACCCTTCGTTCCTGCGAAACACTGAGGTAAGTTGGCTCATTCATACATTCAGTTTCCCTTACCTTTTCAGTTCGATTTTCTCTCATTTTTGAGTTGACAAGTTGACGGAATTTCCGTTCTTAAATAGCGTTGTAAAATGCCCGGGCATTTTCTTTTTTGGGAATATTCCCGGGAACTTTGGGCCCTTTCGAAAATGGAATGTAATCTAACGCGTACAACCTAGTACAACGTTTCGACCAGACAATAATACTATATTTTGTATTGTATAGCAACTTTTACGTTTCAACGGTTGACATGGAACATGCATAGGGATAGGTTCATCGTATATTATTGTTAATTTCCATCGAACGATTTGTCCCGATATTTGACGTCATTGACTTCTAGTTGAGTTTCGCAGACTCGTGACTTGCTGAGACAAAAATATACAGCGTTACCAGCAATTCTCCAACCCTCATTTTGACGGAATTTTTCAATTTTTAAGTAATTTTGAGTTACGGGACGAGTTAGAATGACAACCGTCGTCTTCTCTCAAAATTTTGATTTGAAAGTGCCCGCCTGGGCACTAAAAAATAGTTCTCGGGAATATGCCTGGGAATATTCCCGGGCGCTTTGGGCATTTACAACGCTATTTTTGAAGGAAAGGCAGAACACGCCCTTGAGTTCTTAGCCCATAGAATTCGGGAAAGACGAAAAATGGAGGAAATAGAAGAAAAAGGAGGAGTAATTGAAAAGGCTTAAAGGCATTGAGAAAGAGAATGAGTACTCACGCGGAATATGAATGGATCACAAAACCTTTTTTGGGGCACGGTTTGCCAGCGTTTGGAAGTTTTTCGTAACAACTTCCAAATTTGGTTACGCCAATTTAGCTGTCTTTTTTTGTTTTTATTTTATATTGTACTGATAAACCCGTTGCATTCAACATACCGAAGTATGAAACTGATTGTCTTATACAGGAGACAGTGTTGGACGATATTTACAACTGTACAGAACAAACAACCGTCGTACATAGGAATATAAAGTATATCCAAGCTAATGCAGACTGTGCTTACTAATACATCCTATGGATTTTTTTTGCCCTGTATCTCTTTCCCAAGGGAAAGAAATAGCAAATTTAAGCTCACAAAGTATTCTTACGTTATGTAATCGAGAAGTTAAAATCAAGAAGATTTCACGTGTAGTGTAGTTGATAGCGGTATAAGAAGGAGCCGTCACTAATCCGCCGAGAGTGTTTCGCACTTTTTTCACTTTTTAAAAATAGTTAGGGTTGTCGGAGTAATGGAAGGATTTTGAATTTAAATTACACGGGAGGCAAAATCAGATGGGAATTTAACATGGGATGGAAACAGCGAAGTCTTATGAGAATTCGTGCTACATATCTAAAGCTTGGTTGCTCTCATAAATACAGCATTCTGACCGTAATGTTAAATTCCCCATTCTGCTTCGCTAATTGCTGCAGTCCAACAAACAGACGAGTTGAAGTAGCTTCGTGGTGGCTAACTGAATGCAAAGAACAATCATCACCAGTGCAATGTTACTGCTCTAAGATATATGGTATAATGACTGCGTCCGAGTGTGTTCTGTTAGTGTGAAACACCCGTTATGAATGCACTTAAGTGTCAGCAGAGAGGTGCGCGTCCCAGACGGACAGAACAATTTTATAAACCCTTTGCAGAACTGCGTCTCACAAGCTAATAAGTGATTTTTACACGATAAATGGGAAATGTCTGACTAAAACCTGGGAATTGTCAGGGATTCTATTTTCTCTGTGATTGCACATTTCGAATTTCTCGAGCTACAAACACCCGAAATTTCTCAGTGAGGTAAATTGTGGTGTCCATTCACTTTCGCTCGTCGCTGTATAATTGGTATGTTATCCATTATTTTTTTAACAGTTACATTCACACTACTACATAGTTTAGTTACCGAAGATACAAGGGAAATAATAAGATTGTGGAGTTGGTAGAGCTACGCCTCGCTTGTTTTTCTATGGTACTGACCGATGCGGGATTCATACATTATTGTTCATTCAAGATATTGCGCTCCATCATACTACTGGAAATCGAAGGTAAACCAAAGGACTTACGTAATTTATTCCGGAGTAGTACAGGTGCTTCGGCAGATCACAGCAACCTACCTTGAAGTTTGTCATCCGATAGCCGGTCACTACAAGTTTCATTTTAAGAATTAATGAAGACTATTTTCGGTCTTTCCTTAGAATGATACGTACATATGGACTCGCTTAAAGGCGCATACACTCTATTAAGCAATAAACGTCGTTGTAAAAGGCGAGTTTGGGATTTCATTCGAGGATGAAAATAAAGATAATTCACGCTCGAGTGATCAAGCCATTTTAGCCGGTAATCACGTGTCAAAAACATGTTATTGGGACGAGAGGGTGGGACCACCGGGTAGGTTTTGCTTCAATGTCCGGCGGTCCCACTCGACAGCCAAATACGCTAGAACATCTAATTTTTCATTCACGAATGACGCAAAATCCTGATTAAATAACAAGTGTGCAATATCTTCTCTCGAAATTATAGTTCCTTTCTCCGTATGCAGACCACATTACCACAATCTTACAACCCCGCTTTCCACCCTGGTCCCTTGGTAATGAATAACTCAGTTCCCTCACATACGTAGACGTTTACGCAATGGCTAAGCGAAAGATTATGAAAAAACGAAATAGAGGAGGAATGTCGTTAAGTTTGAGTGAAACATAAATATCCACCCCGCTGGCCCAACAAAGACAATGCCCACAAGGATGGTGGAAATCATTTGAACTCCAAACCATTTACCTCCAAAATTCTTCAGATATGCCGTCATAGAGCAGACGGCCATGTGGGCAGGACAGTGCTGCTCAGGTTTCTTTCCTACAGTCCTCGGGTCGGAACCCCTGATCCACACACTGGAGTCCACCCCGCCGCACTGCCAATCGATATTGCTTATCCACAGACTCCCATCCGACTCGTTTCCATAGTGTATTTGGAGACCGCGGAGGAAGGAAGGGACTCCAGGCAAAGCCGATTTGCATTCAAAGCCGGTTGGCTGCGTAGATGGTCCAAGATCGCCCGTCTTGTTTGTCGAGAACAAAATGTGGTTGTAGAAGAAATCTCCCTCCGACTTTCCCCGAGTACATATGCCAAAGAAGTAGTAGGGAGGAGCAAACCTAACGTAGCTTATCCAGGAATTGACCCTGCACGCTGAGCGTCCGGTCACGAAAGTGATAGAACGTCTGAAGTCGGCTTTGAGATCAGCTTGATCGAAGTACAACTGTGAAGAGAATTAATGACTGGATATTATGTGACATTTTCACAAATTGCCGGAGTGAATGTAATATCGAACCTTCCACTATGAAATCCATAGTCGGACTCCTAAGTTTACTTAAAGTTCAAGAATTTGCTATCATGGACATATTATGTAAAAAAAATATTTCTATTTCTAGGTTACTTGTATTTCAACTTCAAATTATGTTAGAGAAGGCATTGACATTGTGACGTTGTGTGGATGCTCATTCCCGAGTTTACAGAAAAGATTTTACGTATGAAAGGAGGGTGAGCTAAAAATCGCGTTCCAAAAAAAGGTAGCTCAACAACCACACCCAAAATTAAGTTGACACAAGACAAACAGCCAACAATATGTGACTGACAAGGAAGGTACACCAAGTGTTGGTCGAGTTGAGTGTCGAGGGCTATGCTACTTTGAAGACCATCCAAAATA
>JAQFYE010005416.1:0-11997 GCA_034694305.1 Protaphorura glebata | reverse complement strand
TTAATGAGAACTAGAACTGATACAACACTAGTTTACAGTATACTTCAGATTGGATTTTCTATTTAGATTTCTAATTTCTTCAGCAAAACTAAAATGTAATTAATATTTCGAATTATTTATTCAGTGATGTTGCACCCATGGTGAATGGCACACATCTTTTTGTAGACGGAGCATTCAGTGCTTCATAACAGTCATCACGCAAGACTCCAGACCAGATTTCCAATATGTAAGAGTTGTAGTATCGAGAAACTAACAAAATTATAACTTCAATCTGTGCGGGTGGAATCATATAAATTATTCGCTAATCGAAATAAATAAAACTGATTAAAACACTATTTTTTTAATTTTGTAGCGTTCCTTAGTTTACTCAACTGTAGGTTATAAATTGTAGTGGGTTTCGCAGCAAATATGACTATCAAAGGAATTCTTTGTTTGATACCTCCTTATTTGCAACATTGCTATAATTTTGATGCACATTCCACCGGATTAGACGCTTACAATAAAACCAGTTTTAAGGAACTCCAAAATTATAGGATTGGAAGCTGTGACTTATTATTTTTTGCTTATCTGTATTAGTTCAATAGAACATTTGGCTAATGTTGGCCTCATAGAAGTGATATATATTTGCATATGGCTAGGGAAACTTTCTCGCCTTTCAATTTCACTTTCTATCAATATTCGTAGAGTTCGAACATGTTTTGATCGAATATATTTCTCTTTACAAACAAGGAGCTCGGTAATTAAACACTTGTTGTATTGCGTTGGGTCGTTCAGTTTAAAAGAAAGTAAGGATTTTAAAATTTATGAATCTAAAGATGGAATGAAAGTGAAGGAACAATTTTGACAGAATATTCTCGAACTTAAAATTTTCGTAACAGAAAACCTGAAGTCGTCTCTAAATAAATAATTGCTTCCTGGGCCTGGGAAGTCCATTTAGAATATGTCTCTGTCATTGTGAGAAATGGAACATTTCGGACCTTATCATACCATTTGAAATGTTTAAAAACATTTGGGTTGCAATTTTGAAAAACAAAATGTTTAGAAAGTATAACATTAACCACATCAATTTAATCTATTCGCATTTACGTGCTCAGTGGTCATGAGAATATGCCACTCACTGCAGCTGGATAATATGTCTATCGTCCACCATACCTTTTAAGATACTATAAATCTTGTACCGGGTATCCGGGCAGGATACACATCAATCGAAAAAGTGAATGGAGACATATTTACCCTATGAACGTCAGGGACCTTAACCGCCTTAGCCTATATCAGGATCGGATGGTCAGATTGAGCCTAGTCTTGCATATTGGGACTCCTCATAAAATTCTAGTAGTGCAAACCATTCACAGAATTCCAAAACTTGGAACTTCATAACAGACAACTTGAATCGGAACGGTCATACACATATCTCATCCGTGTCAATTATATGTTCAATTTCAATTATTTTAATCCGAAGTCGGAATAAAATTAACCAAGGAAAATTAGCCCTACACATAAAATCAGAATCAGACCCAGGAATTCGTTTATGAGATCCTTCATAATCTCGGCGATCCAGACGCTGGGTAAACCGTTAGCGATCGCTAATATTATAAAATAATTAAAAATATGTGTCACATATCCATGAGCGTCGCATATTAGATTTCACCAGTTCTTGGGCATCCCACCCACTCATTCCTTTTGTCAGAGCCAGCCTTGTGATTATGAATTTTTATCGTCACTCAACAGTGATTTCGTAGTGAATACAAGACTAACAATACATTTATAATTGTAAAACTGCCATTTTAGAAACCTTTGGACTTTGTTCAGCCTATTAAATTTTCTACATTGGTTTCGAGTGCCAATCAACTCTACGGTATCCATTGTCACATCTGACATATTTGCTGGGCCCATTTTGCCTCACGTTCGTGGAGAATCACTTCCAGCTTTTAGTTTATTATGTGAATTCTTATCTCATCTTGCATGTGAAATGTTACTTCAAATTCATATTAATAATTAACATGTAGTTCAAATTCACTTCATTCTCCTGTTGAGTTTTGGAGCAAGGCTAACAACTTGTTCACTCTAGAAATGTCTCTCACCATTACACTTTACGGGAAAACTGTCCTCGTGACCGGTGGTGCAAATGGTTAGTACTCGACGTGTAAACTGTCATTGAATATCAGAATTTCAGAAATATAGGTTGATCCAATAACAACTTCAATTTTATTTTTTTATTGCGAGACTTGTATTTTCAGAAAACACTATTTTATTTACGTAGGAATTGGCCGAGCACTTTGTAAGAAATTGCATGCTCAAGGAGCACTTGTCTACGCATTGGATTTCAAAGAAGAATCTTTGAAAACGTTGGCCCAAGAATGTCCAGGACTACGGACAATCCAGACAAATTTGGAAGATTGGGAAACCAGTAGAAAGGCTGTTTCAGATATTGGTCCCATCAATGCACTGGTTAATTCAGCAGGAATTGCGATTGAAGAAAGTTTCTTTAAAGTGACCCCAGGAAACTTTGACAAGTACTTAAAATTTGACACAAGAATTAGTTAAAGTTCTATGAATAGTATGATTGATAAATAATAAAATTTCTAGGTTGATGAATATTAATGTCAAGGCCATGATTAATGTCTCCCAAGTTGTCGCGCAAGGTAAGTTAATAATTAATTTCTTATTTAATTTCGTTTATTGTCGTCAAGAATTTCAGCTTACGCTGTTGTTAATATTCGGACACGACGTTAAATCCAAAATTCCTTGACAACCCTTCCCTCTGGGGAAGGGTTGTCAAGGGAGTGTGAGTGGGGAGAAGTCAAACAATCTTGGTTAAATCAAAGAAGAAAAATGAAGAAATATAGTACTTATAAAATAATGTCAACGGTTAATTCATAATAATTCGAATATTTCATAGGAATGATCGATGCTGGAATTCATGGAAGCATCGTCAACATATCTTCTTTGGTAAATATGTTTCTCAATTTTCTGATAATCTTGTCGGATTTTTGGAGATAAGGTTTCGTGGTTATTTCAGAAAGCCATTTTTATTTTTTAAAATAATTGAGCAGCTGTTCAAAATTAACTTAGGTTAAGGAGGTTTTGTGTTGAAGATGTTTTTAAATTTTCAAAAATGTAGCTTGACACTACATTTCCATGTCGCTTTAAGACGTACGAAGTAATTCCATTTTTTTCTCAGGCATCTCGCATTGGTTCTAGAAAATCAACTGTCTACAATTTGAGTAAGGCAGCGGTCGACATGTTGACCAAGTCCATGGCAGTAGAATTAGGACCACACAAAATCCGGGTCAATTCAATAAATCCAATTTTTATTTTGACGGATATTTCAAGACCCTACTTCGAAGCCGAAGGAGGTGACCTATTATTGAAATACATCGTTAGCAGAGTACCCCTTGGAAGAATCGCAGAACTCGATGACGCCGTCAATTCCATCTTATTCTTGCTCAGGTTTGTTAAAACACAAGTATTATTTCACCGTATTTCGTCAGAAAATTTCTGCTTCAAATTCAACCATAAAATGAAGCATTACTTCTTGAGAACCATGTAAATCTAAATTCATTTCGAAGAGTATTTTTGAAGTTTTAGAACTGCATTGATCTCAAATATTTTCAGTGATGTATCTCCAATGGTGAATGCTGCGCACCTATTTGTTGATGGTGGATTCAGTGCATCGTAAATCGTATCAAGTGGTCCAAGATATTATTCCTACCAAGGCACGGAAAGTAAATGTTTCTAAATTATAATCTGATTAAACTGTAACTGTTGTGAACGATTTATGTTTTATTGCAATACAATATTGATCAAATCCAGCTTCAGAAATCTGTTCCCTATGTGCATTCTCGGGTACAAAATTTGAAACTGATTTATGGCACAAACGTTGCCAACTATTAATTAAAAAAATTAAACAATTACAATTCTAAAATATATCAAATGACATCTTTGTTAATAATTCTTGGTTTATACAAGACCGTTGTTAAATTTTAGGTTTCATAACGTGAATTATAATTAGTTTTTAAATGCATTCGACTGGGAAAACGCAAGAATGGGTGACTATAACGTGTTTTGGCGAACGTCGACCAATAAAATAGAAATAAATTAGTTTATAAGAAGCATAGTACAGATGCACTGACTCAGTCCTGGTTTTGAGCTAATACTTGGAAACCAATTTTTCGTCGCAAAAATTATATCATTTTCCAGTGTGAATTGTAATATCTGTGGTCTTATAACCTCATACATCGTTTTGCAAGATGTTGTACAGGGTGGCTCACGACCGTAGCCCCGCTTCGAACCGCTTTGAAGTTAAGGTGGGTTTGATAAAAGTGAGATTTCCACCTTGTAATAATTTTAATACAATATAAAGTGTTGTATTAGTCTCCAATTCCAACGTTTCTCCTGTCTGTCTATTCAACTTGATTTTCTGAGCGATTTGATACGATAGAATTCCGGTTCAAATTCTCCACAAAATGTACATATTAGATATTTATGCCCCAGTACATACATTTAAATTTTTATTCATCTGAACCATTAACTTTTTCACATACACCAAATACGACGCACGCTTGTACTACAGGGTGAGTCATAATTACGCACTTGTCGATATGCATGAAATGTGCAACAACGCTCTGGCAAGGCGTATTAAATTCTTCCAGGTCACGATATAAAATGACTACAGGCTCTCACTCTCTCGATCGCCTTTCTGGCTTTAAAAGTGAATGTCAAAGGTTAAATTGCCCTCTTCTTCCCATTTAATTTATTTCTAACACGCACGCTTACGTTTTTACATAACACGGAAAGTAAAGAGTGTACGCGTATTACATTAGTAAGTTTGGGATGCATTGTTTCGAGTGTCCAATGTGTAAAAGGGACTGGTTCCGGAATTATGGGCTTGGCACGTGCGAAGTGTCTTGTCTGAGTCTAGGATTTAAAAAGTAGAATTTGTTGCATGCATACGCATCGTAATGAAAACACTGTCTCTCATCTCTGATTGTTATAGCCCTGGGTTGTAAAAATTAAAACAAAATACAGCCATGTCCAGTTCCGTATAGTCATTAACGGTGGATTGCAAAGTGGTTCACCGTCAGTTTGGGGCCCCCAATTCAAAGTGGCCAACGAAACATCATTGAGACCCAGAAAATATCAACTTTGACCAGTCCACGAACAAATAATTTAAGATTATGGGTCGTATAGTTCGTTACCTCGAACAATTCTAGAGCAATTTGGAAGTTGTAAAGTTAAGATATGCAATTGGAAAAGAATATCATTGCATGAAGATTGATCTATTTGTCGAATTTTATTAGAAATCCAGCGGATTCCTATTAAAAGTGTGACCAAAATTATAGGAAATTTGCAAATACCACATTGAAGGATCAATTCTGGCATACGAAAATACGGAATTGACCGAGATCGAGCTAAACTAAGGAATGTATGTATTATTTACAGGAATGAAACCGAAAAGCTGCTATTGACATAAACTGATTTTATTTTACACTACACCTCTGCTGCTAATCAACTGTACTTGGTGTACAGGCCTTATATGGTATATGGCCGAAATAAAAAGTGGCGTTTAGAAATTTGCCACACGTTTCGTAAATAATTTAGTTCTGCCTCAAATTTCAGAACATATTTCCTGATCTTCCGACATCTTTGACAGCAAATAAAGCAGAGCAAATAAGCAGCTCTGGTGTAGTAGAGTTTTGAGTTTCTATATTGAGTTTCAAGAGATTGTCCAAAATTTTTGAAAGTTGTGAACTTCCTCTAGTGAAAGTCATCAAAATATTTATTCCATTAAGTACATTCAATTAAAAAGCCTCAACTATGCCCCCCCCCCTCGAATTTATTCTGGTAAGACCACAGTACAAAATGATGCGGGTATTTAACTCCACTTATAGTGCTGTACACCATGTACTCAATATTCAAATCATTCGAACCTGAAGATTGGGCGTCAGAGTGCAGACCCATTAGAGAAGACGGGCATACAAGAAAAACGACAAGATGTCGTGCAGCTATAGAAGAAAATTTCACTTCTAGAAGATTTTAAGATGTACCGTCGAGTGTTGCTCAATGAAGAAACTGGAAGACATTAATAATTAAAACCGATTATGGACATTCTCAAACAGAACTATTTTTCATAAAAAGAATCAATGTAGAATTTGAGAAAAATGTGACGGCGAGGAATAACGAATCCTTTAAAAAATATTTAACAGTCTTTCCTGTCTGTCCAATTACACTAGAGACAGGTGTCATATTAGTTTTAAAAAATAAGGAACCAGAATTTTAAATCTTTTCGGTTTAAGAGGAAGGAGATAGTTTTAGAAATTATTACATAATTTTTCTTTGAAATGCGCATCAAAATACAAATTCCCAAAAATAGCACGAAATGAATTTTTTCATTACCCCAACAATTAAAATTTTACATTTTGATGCACAATGTGTTATTCCCTAAGTACTAGGTTGAATTCATCCCCAACAAACGGAAAGCCACTGCACACTTTCTGTCAGAAATACGCGGAACGTTCGATCTTGCCTTGCGTCGAGTGTCGTCGTATCGCAGTATTTTTTTAATAAAAAGAGTAGGACTTCATGAAATCCCGTTATTCATTCAATAAAATCATTTTGGCAAAATTCGTTTTCGATCGAACTATCAGGAATCGACTGAAGAACCCTTGAAAGTGATTTGGAGATAAAATCTCACTCTCTTATTCTAATTTGCAATTAAAACATTTGATCGGATAAAATCCTTTAGCGCATAGTGGTCCTTGCCACCTTGTTATGCCATTTATTCTCATTTCCTAATAAAGTACTTAATTCTTCAATATATCCCAGTGTAAAGTGTTAATTGTAAATGTGCCGTCGCCTTGTATAAGGAAAGGACTCAAAGATTTAAGTTCCTAATAATTTTTCGGGGGCACGGCTGATTTAGTATTAGGAATACGATACTACTATACGTACGTAAGACTATTCTGTACTAAACTACTTTTGTAGTGGAAGTAATTCGAAGGCCAGTTAAATGCACTTATGTTGTAATCCTCAGAGTGCATGCTGGTCGTGTGTACCCAAAAAAAACTATGTATACATTTTCTACAGGGTACACGCTGGAGTTAAGAACTTGCCCACCCTAAAGGCAAGGAAAGAATTCAACCCGTTTAATTCCTCAAGACGGTATTGTCCCTTCAGACGTTGGCCAAGAAACATGTCAAGTCTGTCTTAGTTTAACTGAAGTTAACCACACATTTAATTTTTTGAAAAATAATCTTGAATGAAAATAGATCCATTAAATCAGTCCATTACGATGCCGCCGCCGAACTACAAAGATTTTTATTAGTTTTGGTCCAATTTCTAATATCTTGATCGGACAGTCTGCGTCTGCGACGCCAAAATAGGAATATACCGAGAAAAATGATTTCAGTTTTCACTAAAGTTAAGCAAAAACATGACAATTTATGAAACATCTAACATTGAGCACTATGTACTTGATTCTGGTTACAAAATAGCTGAAATTCATGGAAGAGTTGAAAAATTCGTAATTTTTTGAAAAGAAAAAGTGAGCACATGGATTGATTATAATTGTGAGCTATAAAATAGTGCGTTCGTTGTGATGCAAATTTGACTCCAATTTGTATGAGAAGTGAGACAATATAATGGCCTCGGTCATAAAAGAGAGTGGACGTAATCGTAATTGTTGTTGTTGTTTGGAACCTGAATCTGAATTTTGTGACGAGGACGAGTGTTGGAACGTGGACGTGTATTGTTGGAAATGTGGTCAAAGTGGACTGACCAGTTATCCACGTAATTGGAATTGGAATGAGACAAGTTCAAGTTTCCGTGAAATTAAAATGGACACTACTGCATGTGCATTAAAAACTGGAAAATCTACTGACGATGAGATGATAGAAAGAAGGAGTGAGAATTGTGATTATGATTGTGCATGCGAGCGAAGAACTTGTCAACAAAGTCGTAATCCTGTTGAAGAAATGTGCAAAAGATTGTCCAAGTCTAGATGGAAATTGAATTACACCCTAATGCGGAATAACTTTAATTGTTTTGTAATCTTATTCTTGACTTTTATTTTCTTACTGAATCATCCGGGGACGGTTGATGGTTTTCCATTCACACACGCACATCCGACTACTAGTCAAAGTCACAGTCAAAGTTCAGAGTGCGATTGGACCGGGAGGTAAAAAAATACTTTATACGAATCAAAAGATTTTAATATAGATTCGGAATTCATTCGAAGCACAGAAGTGGTGACCGATACTGCCTCACTCACTATAAGTTGAAAATTCGATACCTGCAATAATAGCTACGACTTGAATATTTCCCCTAAGCTATTCTATTCATTTTCTTACAAAATATTTGCAATGTATGATAAAATATTACCATCTCGTGCGATGAACGTCAGAACACATAATACTTACAGCTTAATGGTTAGGAAATTGGCATTTGGATTAAAATGACATCTCGGTGACTTTTTGAAATTTTACAATTTAATTTAAAATAGAGAGAAAAAATATTAGTTTCTACCTGATGATAGTATAAAGTATAACGAAGTGAAGTAAAATCAACTTGCAATCCACCTTATTTTTCACAAGTTTTAACAAAATTATTGAGTTTAGTCTAGATTTTACATTATTTTGGACTAATTTTCAGTTTTAAAACCTGGAATTTTGAATTTTAGCTATTTAAAGCAGAACTCTCTGATTCTTCGAATATATATGTCACACTGCAATCAAGAATTCAAAATTCGATTGAGTCAGTGGAATTGACCTTCCATTCTTTTGACGTTTTAAATCGATTGTATTTAGAGTGACCCGAAGGTAGATTTCAAGCGATAGATGTAAGAATTAAACGAACACGATTAAATGACATCTCTACAAAGATGACAACTCTATCGTGCATTTCTACTCATTTTCTTCAGTTGGGTAACACGAATTTGGTAGCGGGACTAGGACCAGCTTCATTCTAGTCGGTTCTATGCAATCTCATCTAAACTCACCTATGTTAAGTGCATTTTCAAAAAACTCATTCGTTTATGTGAACATCTAAAGCAAAAATTTGCTCAGAGCAGTTTAGAGCAGTTCCGAATCATATTAAGGAGGTTCTACTACACATGTAATCCAAATTCTTAAAGTATTCATTAATTAGTGCGTCATACTGACCTAGGAAATTAGGAATTAGTGCGTATTTTGTAATACAAATAAAATTACACGAAAATCCTCGAGTTAATTAATTTTAATAATATATGCTCTGACTCAAACTATTTAACTCTGATTTTGGTACCACCCTTACTAAACTAATTGATAGATAAAAATTTGTATACTTTAAGGCAAATTTCTTTAAGGTATTTTGCTTCGAAAATATTTTGAAAGAAGTGAAAATATACTAGAGAATTCATGAGCCGCCGGGCTAAAAATGAACTTAAGGAGTTGGCGTATTCATAATGAAGGCTACTAATTTAATGACTCTCTGTATTAATTACATTAATTAAAATTCTCATAATTCAGGAATTAACTAACGCGCAAAACCGAATTTTTTAAATCCTTCTTACATATACACGATATTTTTGCAGTAGAAGCAAAAATTTGCGTGTTTCACAAATGCAAATTTAAAATTAAAACAAACTAAAATCTTGTGATTAGAAGTAACACGTCCTTCGTGTTTACTAACACATGCAGCTGCATGCAATCACGCACTTACACTGATAAACTGCTAATTAACAAACATTGTTAATTAATGTCAATCACATCGTACAAGACACACACGCAACTCACAAATCCTCAATCAATACTTACGCCCCGTTATATTGACTATTGTTAATTAGCCGCAATGCAAGTAATTAATCTTTAATTCTATTGTCATTGCTAGTCTGTACAGCGTTAACTGGGAGTATTGACCCTTACCCAAATTCCAAGCAATTTTATAATGGGAACAAGATTTCAAATAGAGTGGTTAATTAATTAACAAATATTCTTACTGCCAATTAACGTTTCGCATATTTACATCTTGTTCAGTATTGTTTAATATACACAAGTACTGTTATACATCCACATACGTATACTATATGCTCTCAATTTGTCAATACTTCGTCCGTTATCTTAAAAATAACCACACTCTCGAATTATTATTAAGAGTGCACTGACCCCTTTGTTTTCTCGCTTTTTAATCATAAGGCCAGTTTAGAAATCGACCAGACTAGGACATCATACTTTATTTACTCAACATGCGTCTTCCACATAGTAATACCGTCAGTAAACTATTTAAAATTTGTACAATTCATCTTCTCCCTATAAATTACAAATTGACTTTTACTCACGATTGACTTTGACTTTTTAAATACCAATCTCGTTACAGTTTTTAATTTAACAATTAATACTACTCTAGATGTTTTTTAAATAATTTAGTGCAATACAAATTTTTGAACGGTTTGTAATAATTTATTTAATTTGCTATATTCTTAGGGATTCTTTGAGATACCGGAAAAATTGATTTTCACTAAAGATTGAGATTTGTCAGATATTTTCCTCCAAATGTGTTGCCAGTAAAAAAATCAACTTTTTCCAAACCGGTCAACAATATTTCAAAAAATCTATAAGAATGAAGCAAAAAAAAGATAGCATCTGCGGATTTTCGGGAAAAAAATTGCCGATAACCGTTCAAAAATCCATATTTTCATGCTGAATTCTACATAAGCCAGTTCCGCTATGTGCACTGGGTTCTAAAGCGAAATAGCTGCTGAAATCCTGTATCAGTTTTCTACAAAATGCATATATCACATTTTCTTAGACTCCTATCAATTGAACTGCACGGGCCGCAAATGGTTATATGCCGACTTGTAGATTTAAATAGATTATAAATTTCGAATACATTCTGATACTAATCTGGTACTGTTGCAAAAGATATTATTTTATGATCAAAATATTTTGTAGTCTTGTATTTCCCCATAAATACATTTTCATTCAAATCGTTTACTTAGATCACCGCTAAAGTGGATTTTACACAGTTACGAATTAATCATGACGTACCTCAGCCTCGAGCTGAACGTTACGTAAGCTAATATCATTGAATGACTATTTACTTTGGTTGACCTAGGCGCTATTTAAAAATAGGAATTTAAATGGTTTCAGAATATAATTCTTTCAGTTATCTCAAGCTGTCGAAATCTTATATGTCTGTATTTGTTTGTTGTTGAAATCTTAAGTTGAACCTTAATAGCGAAGAATAGTGGAATTCTTCAAAAATATCAGATCTCATTCGGTCCGAATCAATAGGATTGTGTGAGAATATAATAGCTCCAATCTGTTTAGTCCGAATGTTGATAAAAACGTGAACTGAAATAGTTTACCAGAATTAACCAACATCTTACAAGAAATAAGAGATTCTTGTTAAGCAGAACTTTACTATTACCAATTTCAACCAAATCTGTATTATGTATTACCGTTCAGTCTAAACATAAGTGTATTATACATTTAGAACTTGAACTTGTGGATCTTTCTATATGCACGCATGAAAATTTGAAATACTAATTTAAGGTCTATATTATGCCCAGCAACTCGACGCCTTGGGTGTTTATTTTTTAATACATTGATTTAGATCAAGTAGAATTTTGATGTTGTTCCGAGCGCTACGGTGAACCCTCAGTCTGCGACCACTTGGCTGAGGAAACCCACCTCTCTCATACGACCACATTAGATACTCACCTCACATGGTACTCTAAGCATATATTTTGACACATCACACGAGTACCATGGAAAGTTAAGCAGGTGTAATATTTCGGGTCAACTCGACTAAGCGTAACCAATTTTGTGACATTAAGCAAGACACTGTCAAAATATTGGTCACACAGAAAGTCAAAAACAACCCATTTTCAACTTTCAACTAGTTCAGTTTTCTTTTATATTTTCTTCCGTACACAGAATTCTTTGCATGGGGCTAAAAGGGGCTAATCTATTCATTGTATTCATGATCCCGTCAAATAACTTTACTACCACACTTAACCAT
>JAQFYE010005415.1:0-11999 GCA_034694305.1 Protaphorura glebata | reverse complement strand
TAATCCTGACCTCGGTCACTGAGGATGGAAATAAAACCGAATGGACACAAGACAAAGACGAAAAATACAAAATAGAAGTACAGTGTTTCTTATTCAACATTTCTCTTGTCCCAGTCCGAACATGCTGGAATAATTTTCCCAACTACGCAGTACACGAAAAGTATTACATTTGAATATGTATAAATAAATATGTAACAATGCATGTAAGTTGGGCTTCCTCTCACTCTTGTTCGTCACAAAGGTCCAATGCAATTTTCCCCGCTCCACTACACCTAGTCAATTGAGTTTGTATTTATTGATGCTACTCGCCTGAGGTCGTAAATCTCAGGGGTCTCGTAGAAAGGTTCACTAACTTTACAGGTATTGTTACAGCACTTGGGCCGAACCATAGACTAACGAAATAAGACATAGACAGGCATCATGTACTCCACGTCCAGAAGAATTTTTTAATTCCCTCTGATCCTTCGCATTTTCGTGTGACTCATGTAAGTATTAGGAGATATCGCAGGAGTGGTTATTTTGAGTCGCGGGCCGTGCATTCTGTTAGCTACTATATGCATTCATTGCATAGAATTGCAGTCCTAGACGGATTCAAATACACGTTCGTCTCTAGACATGAATGGCCCGCGAGTCAAAATAAGCACTCCCGCGACATCTCCTAACACTCACATGAGTCAGAAAAATTGCGAGGGATTAGAGAGAATTCAAAAAATTCACGTGCGCTCTATCTCTATTTTTGTCAATCTATGTCAGTTGCCTGACGAAGTGAGGAATTTTTCTGTCCATGTTAAAATCTACTCATTAGGTAAAAAATTATACTTCATGCATACGTATGCGTAATACAAGGAAACTGCGTGGATTTGGAATGTTGGTCTTATTTTACTAGTTCTTGAACTTGGTTCTGATTTTGACTTTAACTTGGGTCTTCATATTTCTTTTATTTCTAAAGATTCAAAATTTCAGCGCCTTGTCGTTTGGAGGAATACCTTTTTTCTGACGACGAAACGACTAATCTAAGGGGTCCAAGGATATTAACAGTTTTTTTAAAGACAATTTTCGTGGACAAAGAACGTCAAGATGGACGAAAATTTGCAAGCCATCCGAGCCGAAGTTGAAAGTATTGACAATACTGTGGGTTGGCCGTCTTTATTTAGTGTAAGTCTATTATTAATTCTACAGATGATATTTGCCAGGAACTTGATCTTCAGGATTAGCCAATTACGGTGTGTCCCATCAAATAAAATTAATTTAATGGTTATCCACCGTACAAGTCATAAATTCTATTCCAGGGTTCGCTAAAATTTCTAAATATTCAAAAGAATCCGATTTTTTTTTATAATCCGATTTTTTTTTATTATAATCGGTTTTTCATGATTTATGACGAGAATTGAATTGACATTCAGAAATATACATTTTCGGCACACAAAAATCGTCTCGGTCTCGACCCATTTGTATGCTGCGGAAAAGTAGCATAAGTTAACATCACAACTTTTGAACAGACCGAACCGACAATACCGTGTACTTATTCATTTCATTTTCATACCTTGGAGAAAGAATGAATCCTATTTTTTTTTTATTATGGGGCTCATTATAATCGTGATTATTATCATGATTATAATCGCTTGATTATAATCTCCGAACCCTGTTCTATTCCCGTCCTATCTAATGCTGATCAAGTCCTTATGGCTTTCCAGTTTTTGTATATTGTGCTGATAGCTGTGGAAAATCCATAGAATGGGATTATTGGGTTGGACAGGTGTGCAATGCCAAAATTAGAGTGTTTCAAATTCTAGCGACAAACGAAAATTTTATTTTCCGGCAAAGAATTTCAAACAATTCCGAAGGAATGGAAATAGAGGCCCTAGTTTTAAGATGTAAAAAGCTTTTTTTGGGTTTGGGTTTGAAAGTTCAAAGTTTAAATTGCATTTTTTTTCAGGCGATACGAAATGAGAGTTTAAGTTATGACTACCCCTGTGGAGAAGCCCGTCAACCTGCAAATAAAATGTTAAATCGGTACAGGGATGTGAGTCCATTTGACCATAGTCGTGTTATCCTTCACAACGGACCCTGTAATTATATCAATGCCAGTTTTGTCAAGGTCAGTATCCTGATCTGGTTTCAGAAATCTTGTAATGTGTTGAGTTTTGCCTTATGAATCCTTTAATCCTCGCAGGTACCAAAAGCAGGAAGAAATTATATTCTAACCCAAGGAGCCATCCCACAAACAGTCCGTCACTTTTGGCTCATGGTTTGGGAGCAAAACTCAAAAGCCGTTATCATGCTCAACAAAGTTATCGAGAAAGATCAGGTAAGGTGAATTTCTGGGTTATTCAATCTAAATAGATTAGGCCCGGACACGATAATTGTTCTTTAATGAATTCCGGAGAATAAATTCTCCGATTTCAATAAGTGAGTACGCTGTGTGAAAAAACTTCAATGCATTTCAATTCGGCGCGATATTATAAGAAGTACCGAACAGAGATACGAGTTGCATAATTTATGTCTCAATTTTACTGTGAGATATACATTTCATAAAATACTTTCGAAAGAGTAACAGGAACATATTGATTTCATAGATCAAGTGTCAATACTGGCCTGTTGGACAATGTGATCGGATCAGTCGGAATGGGGACGCGGGTGACAATACAGACGCTGCTATGGAATTCCTAGACGTCGGACTACGTGTTCACCTTATATCTGAAAAAGAATCCCGACATTTTGTAGAGAGAACTCTCGAGTAAGTTAGTCATACGGTAATTTTCATATGATGTCAATAATCTGAACTAATTTTTGACATGATTTATTTCATTCATCAGGATTGAAGAAGTGGCAACCGGTAATCGACGTGAAGTCCTACAATTTCACTACACTACATGGCCAGATTTTGGAGTTCCGTCAACCGCTAGAGCTTTCCTACATTTCCTTCAAGCCGTTAGAGATAGTGGAGCCATGGAGTCTGACGCGGGTCCTCCAGTAATCCACTGTTCGGCTGGCGGTGGGCGATCAGGCATTTTCTGTTTAGCCGACTCTTGTCTTCTCATGGTAAGGGAATATTTTACAATTTAATTATAGTAGAATTCTGTGTAGTTTTTAGTTGTATTGTAAAAGTTAACAAAACAACAAAATTTGTAAATATATTCACGTACTTCGAATTCGATTTCCCGGCAGTACGACAGGCTTTTTTTGCTTTGTACTAGGTACTAAATAAACTGCGAGCAGTGGAAAGGCGATCAGACAGATAGATAGAAGAAGTGAGAGACATTCACTGACCGATAATTCCGGCTAGTACCGGATGTTAAACGTTGGTCTCCGGCAATGTCCAGAAGTGCTAAGAACCGCCCGATAACGTATGCCAACTTTTAAGACGAGCCGTTAATTAATGAAATGAGTACAATTGGAAGCGTAACTGAACAAAACGTTGGCGTTCAACTCCTGTTCCGGCTAGAACTGAATGTTAAAAGTTGGTCTCAGACAATGTCCAGAAGTGCTAAGAACCGCCCGATAACGTATGTCAAATATTAATATGAGCCGTCAATTAATGAAACAAATATAATCGGAAGCGCAATTGAGCAAATTGTTTGATGTTCAACTCCCTTCCCGGCTAGAACCGGATGTCAATCTTTGGTCTCAGACAGTGTCCCAGAGAGCTAAGGACCCCTTGATTACGTATGCCAATTTTTAAGACAAGCCGTCAATTAATGAAGCCAGTACAATTGGAAGCGCAATCTAACAAAACTTTTGACATTTATCTGATATTTATCTCTTGCTGCATGGTTAGACCATTCTCCTCTTTTACAAAGAAAGCACACTTTTGTCGATATTGCGAAACACCGATTAATATTTGGTTGCCGCTTCGCAAATTACGTATGGGCTATAACGGTTCTAATTCTTTCTAATCGGTTCAAAACGGTTCTCCAACATGTAAGAGATGGAAATTTGACTATATATCATTGATTGCTCTTATTGGTCTTTATCCTGAAGACCGTAATATTAATATATGTGTTCCGAATTTTGACTTCATATTCTCAACATATGAATGTCAAGTTGGATAGGCTTGTTTCCTTATCATTCTTGCTTTCTGTTTTGGGGGTCAAGCTAAACTACGGATTTGCTGTAACGTGGCATCATATGCTGACTAAACTAAAACAGGAAGAAAGTGTGGTAGTGTATTTGATAAAAAGTGAAGGCAATTGATAATTAGAAAAAGGCTACAGCCTGTTAATTTTACGACAAATCGAATAATTGTGAAACTTGAAGAATTGACGACACATATTTATTTGTTATGTAGATTTCGTAATTTTCCATTACATGTTATATAATGCGTTCGGGTATTGGCAACAATGTGAATAAGTTATGATCATTGATTGTAATTCATATTTTATACCAGCAACGCAGAAATAAACCATTAACTTGAAGAGATCGTTGCACTGATGACTTGCTGGGCAGGAGAGGAATAGACGATGACCAGATTGGAGAAAAGTGGTCCTCCGCCGACCGCAAGCATGTGCTTATTTCTTCTCCTCCGCATCCTAACCTAAGCCTCCAAGGCCGGGAGGGACTCAACTCGATTTCCCTATCTAAAACAGTGTCCGAGTGGGTCACTTCAGGATTTTTTTTGTGCTACATCCAACTTTTTTTTAAAAATATGTGCTCTGCGCGAAAAGTGCAACTGAGAGGTAGGGAAACGAAATAAAATTATTCGAAATTTGTAAGAAAATTATTTGATACCGTAACTTCGAGAGGGAATTTTTTTATTTTTTTGGATATTGCGGAACTGAGAATGTGTTGTCCCTACAAAGCCGTAGATTCCACAGTCGCTCTCTACCTCGTCCGCACTGTCACGTGCGGATCTCAATCTGGTCATCGTCTATTGGATCTGGTCAGGGGTTAGATGAGGTGTGTATCCTAGGACGGGTTCGTGAATCGCCTGGTGCCTAGTACTGACATACCTCCTCGGACTCCTCTCTTCAGTCTGTCTCCTCATCTCTATTCTGGCTGCCAGGTGTACGATTGACTGCAGTACGACCTATGTCATGGCTTACTGAGGTAGAAATGACACATTCCTTTATTCTTGGAGCTGACCGCAATGGGCCAACACTGGGTTAGTTGGAATAGGTTAGATTGTTTGGCAGTACCTTATTGGTATTGACCACTTCGCTGAAAATAGAATGGCCTTCCAGAGGACACGGGGTCAACGTGTCCGAGGTCATCCAAAATGGCTGATTCTGTGTATGTAGTATCAATCATGTCTGACAGACTATTTAGCGGAGGACCACAATAGTATAGATAAGGGTTGATGTAGCCGCACCAAAGCACAATGCAGCCCAGCCCTCTTCGCTATAGAATTAGTCCCATTTTGAAATCAAATATTGACACAAAAATTTGTGATTTCAATATTCTGACTTCGAGGCGCGACCCTTCAAGGAAAGGTTTATCCGATGAATCAATTTTAAATTTTGATTTCAATAAAAAAATTACATTACTGGGTGGTATGACAGTCGTGAAATCGAGAAATGTCATGCACGATAAAGGGAGTTTATTTTTTTATGGTTATTTGTCTGAGGTCATGTGGTGAACAGACTTAGCTTTAGAACCCTCAGTAGTTATGATAGTATATAGTTATATTCATCTCTTTTTTTTCGCCCAGATGAAACAAGGAATACGTGTGAACATCAAAGAAGTTCTTCTTGAGATGACAAAGTTTCGTATGAAACTTATTGAAACCGTGCGTCAACTCAGATTTTCTTATTTGGCCATTCAGGAAGGAGTGCAACAGCTGGCAGATGTAAGTACATAGTGGTTCATGCTGAGTGAATCCCACAATGTCCGATGCATACCTTATAAAAAGATACATTTATAGGTAAAATATAGATTTAACAAATCTACTCTGGTCTTTCTATGGAAAATCAAATCCAAATCCAGAAGGTTATCTGTTTTTGTCGGAAATTCGTTTTGCGTAAGATCATGTCGTAACCCCAATTTCTTTATGCGTTCGCCATAGAATTTTCTTCAACACAACGATATTTTTTTTTTACTTTTGTCTGTGTATGGAATAGAAACCCCCCAAAGGGAGGATAAATGTGGTGAATCGAGTAGAAACTGTGTAGTTGCTGGATTTGATTGAATTGAAGGGACTAAAACCTTTCCAAGAAATGTAATGTAACGGGATGATAAGGAAAGGGCACTATGTCCGATATCCAAAGTTCTATCCTAATGTTCTCTCTTAGGGTAATACAAAATTTATGCCAGACGAAGAAAATGGTCCTTTCATCAATGGACAGAAGAATATGAAGGAGGAAAATGAAGGTATACCACTACCACCACCAAGATTAGCTTCATTGCCACCGTCCACAATATTGAATAAGGATGAGGGATATCGTCGAATGATAGAAGGTAAGAAGACGTACGAATTCCTAATCGGAATTCGTCTATGGTTTGC
Source organism: Protaphorura glebata (assembly GCA_034694305.1). NCBI lineage: Eukaryota > Metazoa > Arthropoda > Collembola > Poduromorpha > Onychiuridae > Protaphorura > Protaphorura glebata. The sequence goes on along the minus strand of JAQFYE010005415.1, from coordinate 5,560 downwards.
TAATGAGAGATTTTAGAAAACTACTAGAACCAGGTTAGAGAATTTATAACATGTCGGTTTCATTAGATGCGTCAGAATTTTTAGAGACGCTAATTCATTAAATATAAAAAACTGCGTCATTGGCGCTAAAGTAATTGGAGCGGCGGTTTTCAAGTTGCCATCAGACAGAGGAGTTATTCAAATTATTTGATTGAATGGCTAACATCTTGGCTAACTAAGTCAATCTTAGCTTCCTGGATCTTACTGCCTCTTTTTATATTAATATTTGATTGTTTTCCTTTAATTTGTATTCGTAGCAGGCCTAGCAAGCCGCCCACTTCCAGATATTCCAACTTCCTCGGAGGATGATTCTTCAGAAAATGATGAGCTGGTTGATGAGTCTGAGTCTGGATCAGATGAAGACACATCTACTTCCAAGTCTTATGGACTCCTTATAGATGTTAGAAATAATCCACCAAATAATGAGCTCCCAATCCCTGATGACGTTGAAACATTGCCCGTCACACCGATGACACCCTCCCCAACTGATAATCCATCAAGTCCAATCGCAGAGAGCAGTAGCAGTATCCCGGAAACGAATGACGTCATGATCGGCAATACGTATCACAAGTGAGTTGGATTTCTCATTTAATTTACGATTATTACTTTGACTGTATTGTTATGTACCTCCGAACTATTAAAATGTATAGGACTGACGCACGAGGAGATCCGTGTGTCTGCTTAGGAATGATTTAAAAATGAACTAACAAATTACTTGAAGTTTAAAAGAATATTTAAGTTTATAATTTTCAAAAGATAAATATTTAGTAGAATTTAGAATATGTGACCGTAAGTTATATTAGTAGGCAAAGATTGCCAAATTAAATTAGATATGCAAAAATGCAATTGCCCTTGTTTAGTGTCAGGATATTCCCACATCCCATGATAATTAGAATTTAGAATTTGCATCTCCATTGGTTTCCTGGTTCCTAGTTCGTAAAATCACACCATAATTTGAATTCTCTGAAAAAAGCATTCTTAATACCGTGATTATGATTACCTGTCCTTTTTTTCTCCCGGGTTTCATTGCCCGCGAAACTTTCGAGTCTCTTACGAGCCTTTTAACCGAAGAAGGTCGTACTTGGAACCAGACAACACATGAATTTAGTATTTATACATTTTCCCTGGGATTTTCCAGTAAAATTATTCTTGCATTGATGAATGAGATTGTTTCAGTCATTCTTTGTTAACCCTTGTTCTAGTTCTTGCTTTTCCAAGAACCTTCGTCCTACTTTGTATGTTTTCATTGTTCCAAAACTTCCAAGGAACTTTTTTCTCTAAGTAATTGTTCGAACGCGTACTTCTACCACGTTCAATTTGAAACATGATCCAACAAAGTGACACATTTATTTCTTGAAAGGTTTCCTGAAATGGACAGGAAATTACTTGGTAGAGTTTTGTAGGAGTGATGAGTTTTTTTTAGATTAGACTTAGGTCTTGTATTATATTCATTTTATTTGGTTACGCGAGACTGTAGGGTGCGAAATAGAATGAAACCAGAAACCTTTTAAAAATCGGATCTCAATCAATCTCGATTGTGTCGGCTGACCTCATTTTCCCCCATAAATTACTTTGATCGAGTATTCCCGACAACTACGTAAGAATTTCTACGAAATTGGAACAGAGTTGTTTCTAAAAATGAATGAAACTGTATTTGCGTGCGCAGGTGATTTGATTGAATTTAAATTTATCGTATTGTTCTTTTCTATCAGAACAAATGGAGTTGATGAAGCCACATTGCGTCGACGAGCCAAAACGGAAGCAACGATGGAAAACCTTCGTGACATCGAAGCTCGGGAGGAAGCGGAGATTTACCAACAAGCCGTTAGAGCAACAACGGGCAAACTTGTAATGTATTTTGGAATAGGACTTGCTCTGATGGCTTGTTATATTTATGCCAAATCATAAGGAATTCATTCACTTTTTGCGTCGCAAAAAGAATAATACAATATTTATTTATATTTACGTTACACATACACCGTGCATGTCGTGTACACGGATTACAAAGAAAGCTCAGACAAACTTGGACAAAAAATAGGTAATTTATCGTATACACAATTAGAGAATGGAAATACTGATACACACTTCGTAATTACGAAAATTTAGGACATATCATCCACAGAGTAAAAACTATTCTTGATAATGCAAATTCACAGGGTAGATATGTAATGTAGGCACATCAAAATCAAACTTGCATAAGAAAAAAAAGTAACTCAAAGTGTTCCAACTTAGATATCACGCCAGTATTGCCGTGTTTTATATTGGCTTCAAAATGAACACTAGGTAGATCATTTCTCGTTTTTTGTATGGTTACCCCATAACTTTTGCAAGCATGCCATAGAGATATGAGAATTGCGTCGCCTTTGCAAATTGTTACATTTTTGATGTCTTGTATATCTTGACTTCATGAACAACTATTGTGAAGGTCCTACCGCAAAAAGTCGTACCGTTTGACGTTAGAAATACATGGGCCAGATTCGTTTTGACACGTCACACATTCCTATGACCACATAAAGTGTATTTAGCCAGTGTATTTCTAGTGGTCAAACGGTTAGATATTTCGGAGCAGAACCTTCACAAAAGTTTTTCAAGAGGGCAATGGCTGCAACATATGAAAACCCGCTCTAATTCCAGTAACAGGATCGTTGACCATTTGTATTCTAGCCAATTAATCTGGAGCAGTTGCGCATATTCACCAGATATGACAGGGCATGGACGACGGCTTGCGATTTAGGTAATTTTACATGAAAACCCCGGGTAGGAAGTGTAAATCACGTGTTAATTAAACCGGCGTCGCCAGATTGTGCAATCGTAGGGTTTTTGAACGCATGAGCGGAGCACTTAATACTGACACGCTTCTAATCAGAGAAACGGCGTTAATTATCGTAAAGATAGAGATGTTCCATTTAGAAATGTTCCATCGTGGCATAATAATCTCTAGACATTCCTCATAGTTTTTTGCTAGGACATGATTAAAATCATGTTATTTATTTTATTTTATTTTATTTATTTAGACGTTTATTTCAAATCAGAGAACTGTATAAAGATGTTCGTCAATACAGAGCCTAATTCATAGATACTTAACTACTATAACATATTATCCTAAATAACCTAAGATTAACCTAACCCTTAATCTAAAGGGAATACAAACGGACATACATATTTTGGACATTCATACCGAGTACCCACGTCACCTCCCCCTTTTTTTCTAGTTTAATACTGTAATTCTAATATTATAATTTGTGCATAATAATCACATTTTTGTGTGAATGAGTGGAAGACAGGAAGGAAAGAAGTTGGACTAATACGTACGTACTGTGAAGTGAGACAAGACTTGATTAACTACTTAAGATTTTCGGTGTGTAATTTCAAGGGTGTTCAGAGCTAGAATAACCCATAACCTATCGATTTTCAATTCAGTACGAGTTTATCAGTTTAATCAATCAGAATCTACGAAATTAGATTAAAAAAACCGTTATTTTCTTCAAACATAGAAAATTACATTCTAGAAATTTAAATTTAAAGATTGGTTTTTAGACTCACACAATACATTCATATCAGAAATCGGAACTTTTATTTCTTATAAAAAAGATTGTGATCACTTATTATGAAAAACCGCATGATCAGATAGTTAATTTGATGAAAAGTTGTTTTTTATCCCTGATTTATAATTTTGAGGATAAAGATTAAGTCTAGTGAAGAGGGATTATAATTTTTTTTAATCTAAGAATCACGTGATAAAATGAACCAATAGAAAATTTAGTTTCGCACCATAATCGTGAATCTTTTGAAGATTGAGCCGAGCTATTCATTGAATCATTAATTCGAATATTTCCCTGAGCCATAAATATCCCGTAACTTTCTATTTCCAATATGTTTCAATTAGATTCGACTTTATTACATTTTGGGTTGGTTGGAAGGAATTTGTGGATCTGAAGTAAATAAAGCATTAATTAAAATCAATACTAATTAATTATTACATGGAAGAAAGTCTGTCTACTTTATACGTTCGTCGGAGTAACAAAAGGCTGGCAAATATTCGTTTGAATTGTAATATAGTAATGTTTAGCCAAACGAAAGTAAATATAAAAATAAACAATGTAGGTAAGAGTAAACAAACAAACTGAACTTTAGGCACCTAATTTTTTGATAGGATTTTTAGCTAATTTGACACGTTTTAATTGTGTTGTAAAATATTAATCTAACGCAGGTGTGGAGTTATTTGTTGACAATTAAAAAAAATCTTGTTTCATTTGGTTTGGCTTAAATATTTTTGCCAAAGGAGTGGACGCTTGGGAGAAATCCTTCACAGCTTTCAATTTTGAACGGATTTTCGATTGTAATACCTTTTTGAAAAGACAATAAGATTTGCCGGGACCTGTAAGATTTTTTTTTTCAAAAATTATATCAGAAAATTAAAAACTATGAAGCTGAATGTACATGTTTTTTTCAGTTTTATAATTTAATTTTTTAAATCCTCCAGGTCCCGGCAAATCTTATTGTCTTCCCAAAAAGGTATCACAGTCGAAAATCCGTTCAAAATTCAGGGCTGTGAAGGATTTCTACTGATGGTCATTTTTTCAAAAAATTCTGTGAAAAATCGCGCGCCAAGTGCCTGAAGTGTGAGCTCTGTTGAGTTGAGATTTAGAAAAATCTTGACGAAAAAAATTATTTTGAAATTTTCAAAATTGTCTGTAATGCATCTAATGGGCACCTCTCGACATTGAGACGAAATGAAAAACGCCAGAAACAGCATGCATTTTTACACACGATTTCATCTTTTTCAGGGGTCGAAATGTTCCGGACCTTCGAGAAACAAAATGGCGGATATTCTTCCTCCGAAAAACAAAATGCCGGATATCAATTTATGTTGGAAAATAGGGCTGTCTCCAGTAACACAACAGTACGTCAACCCAATTTTTCTGATGACTAAAAGAAGTTTTTATTTTCTGAAAAACAAGATGGCGGATCGCAACCCTCCTTCCTAGTGACTAAGTCACCCGGTCGCCGAACATTTCGACCCCCAAAGGGATTTCTCAAGATTTTTTTAATCAAATTTTCGAAGATAGGCAAAAAAAATAATTCATTTCTACACGTGGCTTGTTTCTGTGTCAGGGGATACCATGTGGTGTGAAAAAGTGAATGACGGGTCAAGGTGCGACCATCATGTCCTGAGCTTCCCTTGTCAGAGGGAAAAGGCAAATACATGCGATGACGATGCTAAGTCATTTGGGTATATGTAAATAAATTGACGAGACGAACAGTTGCTCTGCAAGTCACGTGCATTACCTCTATCCCCCACCATCACCCACCACTTCCTCGCATCCCTAAAAATACTCAGTCACCATCTATCGGGCGAGAATCGAAATGATCGGTAGACCAGACCCCATTAAAGTCAAGCATATTTCGGGTTACTCGAGTGATGTTTTTGAACGATTCGACATTTAGTTGTTAGTTGTTAGTAGTAAATTAGAGTCTTTCTGTCACATTCTCACATTCAGGTCCCATACAAAATATGGAT
>JAQFYE010005414.1:0-12001 GCA_034694305.1 Protaphorura glebata | reverse complement strand
CCGCAGCGGAAATTAAGTTTAAGGATTCACTTTATGTGCACTGAGTTCCATAACCATCTATACTCTATGAATCATGGTTCATTCGTCGACGGATTTCTGGAATGTCCCTCTCACGGCACTCACGTGTAACATTCTCAGCATTCTCAATGTTTCCCCACACAGAGTAAACAGCATTGAATTCAATTACGAGGACTACTGCTGATACAATGGCTTGTGTCTTCACACAATTGTTCGCTGCTTCTTGCTTTTCCTAATAAAAATTAAAATGATACAAACATTAATAAAAAATAAAGAGCAATAATTTTAATAGACTTTAAGAGTGAAATGATTTTGTCTAACCTTTTTAAGTTGATCCATTACTTCGCCTCTAGCACTTTCCCAGATTTCATCAAAACTCTTTTCACAAGACCCATCCTTGCAAACCAAGTCAAGATAATTTTTTTTAAAGTCATCTTTAAAATTTTTGACTTTGTCCAAAAAGGTTTGAACAGTTGAACGGTCAGGAACTGTTTTAGCGTTTACGAATCCTTCCAAATGATTTATATTTTCAATTGTGTGGTTGTAATCTTTGACATGGCGGTACATCACAGCAGCGCTGGCTACCAGTTCGGCAACCGGTTTCTTCCAATCTTCGGGCAACTGTGTTTGAAGAACAAAACTTAAAGACAAATCACAATGTAATTAAAAATCCAAATACCTATACAGGGTATCTCACAAGTAACCGTCTTTTTGCATGTCAGTCATAGCTTTCTGCTAATGCTCCATCATGCACAAAATTCTGCTACTATTGACCCACCCCGTGTATATTAAAAATTTTAGTTTTTAAAAACAATTTTAATAAAGTTATACATTTTTTGTTTACCTGATCCGTCAATGCTGTGAAACCATTGGCTGGAATCGGTAGGGGCGGTTGTGGAGTCAATGCTACTGCCATGATTGGAAGTATCACAACATAGAATTCAACTCAACTCTGAAATTATCAAATTATATGTTCAGTTTTTTAAAAATTCCTCTTTACAAAAATAATTTTTTTCAATTGTGAAAAGCCTTGATTTCTTTTTTTAATAATAAGTCTTATAAATTTTATTCATAATTTTCTATACGTACCCAAATAAACAGTAACGCCAACTGAAAACTGATGCACTGTTTTGTATTGTGGCCGGTGCGGTGTGTAAGTAAGTCGCTAGTTCAGTTCACGAGATGATATGCTTATGAATGCATCCACTTAACCAGAATTCGTTTCCGCTTTGTTTTATAAGAACTGCTGGATGAATCATTCATGTGAATAATTGGATGAGTGATTTAAATACAAACATATAAAATACAAAACTGGTTTTGCAGTTGTTGGCATTGTGCTCTGAGGATGAGCAAGGTGTCACACAAAAATAGTGACCACTATGTTCTCTTTGTCTTCACACACACATTATAGTTGGAACTCATTATGTACTGTGTTTTTCTCAAGCTACCACTATACATTGTGAGTCTGAAGGATCGAACTCACACCTCAGCTTAACAAAATGCTAATAACAAATTCGGTCTTTATTTGTAGCATTTTAATATTTAAATAAAATTCAATTATAAACATTGCTCGAAAATCAAATATATCCAGATTTCAATGGAGGAATTCACACTCAGTTATTGTTTTTGAATTTGCAAAACTTTCGACGGACCCCGTCTCTAAAGTTCTATCCAAATATGCGGCTGGATAAAACCATGCCTGGTCTTTGCCCTTGAATTATACAGGATTCAAGACCTTAAATCGCAATTCGTACTGTGTTTCAATTATTCAATTCATGAATGAGTGAATGAGTCACACGTCCAGTTCTACGAACTGTTTGTGTATCCAAATGGCTAAATTATCTAATCAGTAAAAACATTCAAACTCATTCCTCTAGTTCGTGACCGTTGAGAGTTTGGCCTGAGTAAGAGCTTTATGTGTCTAATCGATCCAATCTATTTTTCAAACATTGCAGGGACGCGGACAACTAAATAAATCTTAACATAAGCCGTGAGCCGGATTACGACTCTTCACCATCCCTTATTGCGAATGTCAATTCAATGTATACTAATGCATATTTGCATTTTTTTGAAAAAAAATATTAAAATCTTTATTTCTTTATTTCATTCTTATTACATACTTATAAAATTGTTCTAGCATACGACAGGGTGGTTCATAAGTACCCTACAAGTTTACCTTACACGTTTTCCGTCATTATTTACTCCGGTGGAAGGTATCCATTTGGTTGTCTTGTTTGATGACAATCATCACGAGGAACTTTGACAATACGATAATTGTCACACTCAACAATTTCCGACTTCTCTCTCACGACTGGACGAAAATCGTAGACATTCTGCTGGACTGGGATCGTATCATTGATTTGATTCGGAATTTCATGACTCAACGAAATCCTTTCAAATTCCTGAACTACATTCAACATCTCTTCTTTTAATTCTATGGGCACTTGTTCTTCAATCCATTCTTCTCGAATGTCTGGTTCCTAATTAAAACGAAAATTATACCATAACTTTAGCTTAGAATAGGTTTTTTATATCCAGACATACATTTTCTAGTTGGATTTTGCAGTATTTGACTTTCGTCGCGAGGGGTACAGAATCGTTACGGGTTTTTCGTGGGGGAGATAATCAGACAGTGCGTTACCCATTTGGCCAACGAATTACAGTGTGTGTCATAAAGAATGAGTACACTTTCTCTTTTCTGTGTGACAAAATTTAAAATTCGAAATTTTTCAAGTCTTTATAATTTTTTCTCTCCGGATGAACTTTTTTTGTCACTTTGAAATTCATGAAGGTGTACTCGGTCATTTTGATACACCCTCTATGATAACCCCACTATAACGAAAGGCAGATCCGTACCATTATCATGCTGCGGCTGCGACGCCTTCTTCACGAAATAAAAAAAAATTATAGCGAACAATATCCCAAAGAATCCATATAAGTATCGGTATAATATTGGCTTTGTCAAAATAAAAGTGATTTGAGAACCTGTCCCAAAAATACAAAATTCTTCCAAAATGTATATCGCAATTTTTCAACAGTTACAAAATTAAAAAACAAAAACAAACCTCATATTCTAAAATGACTCTCTCCTCCACATCATTGTATTGAATTTCAATTCGATCCACAATCACATCATAATATTCAATTTCCTCTCTCAAAACTTCCTTAATAATTTCCACGGGTTGAAATTCTATCCGGGCTGGTTGTTTTTGTACTTGAACAAAATCCTTGTCTAATATAACAGTTTCACGAACTTGAATTTCTTGTAATTTTTCTTTAGTCAAATAGACGGGACGTGATTCTCCTGGAACTTCAATGATTTTAGGATTCCTTCGATACACGACAATCGGTTGACAAGAGAGTTTCATGGCTGGGCATGAACAATTTCCAATTAGATCAGAAATTAATTTTTCACCAGGATGGGGTGGGGGTGTGATAATGGAATAACTGACAGCATTTGAAAAAAGTGTTGAATAACTAGAACTGGGACTACAATGGATAATTGTAAAAATTGTGGAAGAAACCAAAAATACAAATAATTTTTGGGCTGCCATTTTAATTATTAATTATAACTCAAAATTTGATGCTCTGCAAATTAATTCTTAGCCACACTATCAAGTTGGAAGGATAAAACAATAATGCATTTCATTACAAAGGTTGTTAAGTTTGTGACTGGCTGGTTTGTACAGGGTGGCGCATAAACATTACTTTATTTGTCGAATTAGAAAGACACGCCTTGTACTGTTTCGAATGTCCGAGCTTTATCAAAAATTGAAAGACCCGTCTTTCTATTACAATGATCTCGTTCAAACAAGATAAGTATTGTAATTAGAAGAAACAAAGTATCCAACAAAATTTTGTACCACCCAGAATATGTATTAATCGTTATTGCAACCTTTGAATTCTAAATAAGTAAAAGTGACCGAATACGAAATGTAGATGTAATAATTAGATAGGAAAGCGTAATGTATAATGTTCAGCCTGATTATGATCCACGCATGCCGTATATGTATATCAGTTGCCAATCGAGTGACCAGACTAGTTGACCCACAAAACGCTCTACGACATTCCAAAGCTGTTAAATATTTATGGATTCATCTAATGTGAATCATGTCGCGGCGCAATCAAGTAGACGAAACAAAGACGACAAGGACCATTAATTCACAACAAAACGCACCCCGCTTTTTGTTCTAATTACGTGTTCTTAGATACTGACCAACTGAGTTGAGGTTAACGATTTCGGGGTGGGGCATAGCCTTTGCACCCATAGACGACTTAGGTTTAGTCTAATGAAATTACGTATTGTAAGGTGGAACTTCGAATTTATGTTCGGCTAAACACTTGAAAATTAATTTTTCATTCCTTAAGATAAGATGGGTGACATATTTATGCTACATTAGATGAAAATTATAAAGTATGTTATTATGAAAGTGGATTTTATTTACTGGAAACAGATTTCGATATTCCTTCAATTTTTCACATAGTTGGTAAAGTGAAGTTGTAAAAATATAGTAAGGCGTACAAATTTTTTCTAAATTTTTTGATTGAACTTATTCTCTTGCTCTGACTCCAATGTGCAAAGATTTTGACCCTTCCTATGTACTATTTTCTTTTTGGATTGAGTAAATACTACTAATTAAACATGGACATTCTTGACCGAATTTAAAACGAATTCCCATACATATATGCAGTAAAAATGTGATGTAAACATTAATTACGTGTGTATGTTAGCTTGTGTGGAGGCGTTAGAGTGAACTCGAGTCGTTCAATCCCAATTTGGGAAGAGCAAGTGAGCAACTTATTGAGTAAGTCCAAGTCCACAGTAGTGAATCCAGTACCGGTGAGTTTTTCAATACCGGTTTTTCGGTAGTCCGGTTTTATGGATTTTCGTAATACCGATTTCTACCGAAAATATTGGTATCTTCGGTATTTCTATCGTCCTTGAATACCATAATTGGATAATTTGACTCTCACCCAGTAATATTTCTGCGTATTGTTACAGCTGGCATTACAACTAGAACCATCCGTGTAAAATCGTTCCTGCTGTGAAGTAATTGGGACATTCACAATCTGGAAGCTATTGTATGGAAATAACACGGAATACAATATTCTTAGCTAAAATGTCGCTACTGGTCCTTCAATACAGCAATTTTGGTACTACCGATATCTTCAATTTTTGCAAATACCGGTTTCGGTACTAACAAAAATTTTCAAATTTTCAAATACCGGTTTCGATACTACCGGAATTATAATTTTTTTCATATACCGGTTTCGGATCTACCGAAAATACCGGTATTGGATTCACTATTCCACAGATATGAATTAAGGAGATTCAACTTTTCATTTCTTGTTAACACCTCCGCCAACCGCCGCTCACTTTCCTCATACTAGTGTGACTGTTGAGTGACACTAATCAATAACGCACCCAAAAAGGGACTCAAGTTTCATTCTAATGGACCAAACTCCTTTTTCAGTGCTACGTTTTTGAAATCACAGTTGTAGTATGTATGATTGGTTACAATTTATTATTATGACACTGACAGGGACAAAGGAGAGTCAGCAGGTTGTGACTATGGGTGAGTCTTAGTACCGTATTTGCACTAATGGAGAGCCGGCTTCCAAATACAACCCGGGCTTGAATAGTAGCCAGTCCGGCCTCTCAATTTAATAAATTAAATAGAAGCCGGTCTTAGACTGAAGCTGGGGAGTCAACCGTTGACTACAATGCTCTTAATACGACTGTAGAGCGCCCATGCAATTAATATTCGCATTATTGTTTTGTCCTCTGCACGAACTATAGAACCCATCTCACCAATTCAAACCAGGTCTATACATAATACAAACTAGTTCATATTTCACATTTGGTAAATAGAAGCCTGGGCTACTATTGGAAGAAATACGGTATACTCACTCCTTGCATAATCTTAATGCATTCATTCATTACATTGTTTTATTAACCTACTCACCTTATGAATGAATCAGACGAGTTTGTTTGCAAAAAATACACGCACACGGCGACAAGCAACAGAAACAGAGCCCAGTCTCGTTTTCTAATTTCGCCCAAAAATATTTATCTCAATCTGTTGGGTCTAATTATTATTATTTCACATAAAAATGTTTTCATTCGTACGACTCATCACTTTCACCGTTTGTTTCGTATTTACTGGATCCGTTTTAAAAGCAGAACCGGAGCCTGGACAGAATGTTCGGGGTTACGATTACAAACCACCACCATCTTATTTGCCACCCACCCCTTCAAGGGAATCACAATCAGCATTACCGGGATGTAATCAGTGTCGCCCGACTCAACAGTGTACCACGGAATTAGACATTCGTGATGAAACTGTCCCAAAAGAAGTTCGAATTCCAACGTTGGATTATCAAATTCATTGGCAGTCCAAACCTGTTTATGTTGTCACGGTAAGGATTTTTTGTATGTACGATAGTTGCACCGTAGGGGGTAACCTGCATGTACAGGTTGGTTCACAACAAGTTGTCCCATAGTTATACCCATTTAAGTGCGACTGAGCATGGCGAGTGCGTTCAAAACTTCGCGCGCTGAATTTCATGTTTCCAAGGATAAAAGACCACAGTCTATTTACATCATTCACGAGAAATAGAATAAGATCCTTGACCATTCCTTACGGCTATTGTCGATTATTGTATAATTTTTTATATGCTCATTAGATATAGGCAATACAAACTTAAATCTGACTTTTGCATTCCCTTTAGGATTTTGACGTTCGAGAAAATCCACGCCCAGTCATCCTTCCACTCCAGGACCGCGAAACACGTACAGAACCAAGAATCCGTGAAGTTGAGAAAATTGTTAAAGTCCGAGTTCCACGAATCAAAGAAAATGTGATCGTAAAAAAAATTGATCGTGTCAGACTTGTCCCACAATATCAGAGGAAATCTAAACCTATTCAGGTTCAACATGTTCGACAAGTCCCAACTCCGTACATAGTCCAAGTCCCAAAAACGGTTGTACAAAAGAAATATACACCAGAGGTCGTGGAAGTTCCAGTCCCTGTTCGTATCGCAAACGTTGTTGATGTGACTGAGAATCGGATCGACAAACCAATTGAACTTCCATCCATTCAATATCATTTTTGTGAAAAGATTCAAGAGATTCAAGTCAAAGCAAATTGTCCAACAACACCAACGCCAATTCGAATTCCGACGGCAACGCCAAGACCAACGTATTTACCGCCGCTCCTAGGCACTGAAAATGATTCACGCTCTACTCGGCGCAATACATATAAGAGAAGAAGACGTGCACATGTGAAGAATTTGTAAATTATTTAGTGTACTTGTTTGAGATGGTAACCTTAATAAAACTTGCACTACTTTCAATATTCGTCATACTTATAAAATGCGTATAGTGATTTTCCAAAAGAGCTTAGACGGCAAGAGACGCTATCGAGCCATGCTGAAGTGCATTCTGTCGAGATTATGAAGTGTGGGTTGATGAAACTCACCTTGTTAGAAAGCTGAGATCCTGAATGAGGTGACCTACAAAAAGCTCACTCGAAAATTCCCAAGTTTGACCTTTCAAGGTCAATGTGAAGGGGATAAGTGGATTTAATCCCACCTTGCGTGCAAACTAAACTCCTTCCTCCCTTTTGCATTGCTCCCAATGTATTTCAACCTCAACTTCACCTTGACCTGGAGAGGTCATACGCTTTGTAATTTTTGAGTCGACTCTTTTTGGCACAACGAATTCAGGGGTTTTCGAGCAAGGTCAGTTCATTGCTGTACCAGAGTACTCTTCATAAATTCCACAAGAAACACTGATGTAAAGGTATATGAAGGTCTAAGGTCGTTTTGAACGAAGTCTATTGACTATCTATACAAATTCTATACCTGTATCTCTAAAGTAAGCCTAATCAGAATAAATAGTAAACTATGAAGAATATTTATACATAGTTTTAAGTAAAACTTTTAGTCATGAATGCCGGATCAATTGAAAATTTATTATTCATTAGAAATATTCCCAAATGAAAACAAAAGTAGAGAAAGCCCAATATACATATGAATATATGATAGAAGAGAAATTTTATATCCTTTATCTACAATTCCACTCAAGTCATTTCACGAGTTAAAATATTTTCATATCCACTAGAGAGTATGAAACCAATTAATGCAAGAATCAATTGTAATTTGGTTGGCCTTGACGGTGTTTAATGTCGGAGTTGTATCCTCAGTGATATCAACAAACTTGGGTCAATTACATTGGTAATTGTAATTTCAATTACAAAATACAATTGCAATTACGTAATTGTAATTGTAATTAATTACATCCCAAATTTTGCACGTAATTTGTTATTGTTATTTAGGTACTTGGTTGATGTCTGTAATTCCAATTGTAATTTGTAATTGAAATTACTTTTTTCTCAATTACATTTGCTCACTAGTAAAGATTAAATAAAGGTTTGTATAGTGAAATAGAAAATGCGTTTTTAGTGGAGAAAAACACAAGAAAAGTTGTATTTGAAATTGTACTTTGTATTGTAAGTGTAATTGTAATTAAAAATCCAATTACAAGTACGTAATTGTAATTGTAATTAATTAGTTTCGAAATCTCGAGTGTAATTTGTAATTGTAATTAATTACTTCAAATATTTTCCATGTAATTTGTAATTGTAATTCAATTAGGTACTTTAGAAAGTGAGAGTGTAATTTGTAATTAATTACATTTTCAATGTAATTGACCCAAGTCTGGATATCAAGAGACTGTAAATTCCCAATCCTTTTTCACGTAATAAAAATAAACTAGCCAAAGAATAAAATCCAATTGTAAATACCCGAGACCAATAATCTGCTGGTCTCAATAGCAAGCTCCTTTGCGGGGAAGAGCACACCACGACACGAAACCATAGAATATACCTATTGCGCAATTGCCCTGCAGAGTTTCACGGGTGTATCAAGAGTTATGTCGATCATAATTACGAACATTAATCGCAATTCGCTTGTATACATAACCACACGTGGCGTTGACGGAGGATGGAAACTGGACAGCATACAAACTTCTCAATTACGCATTTAAAACTATTATATTGGGAACGTCCAATAATTGAACAAATTTAGTAAATCACCGCGAGAATTCAGAAATCCAGAAACCCATATTTATATAGTTCAACCAATTATTATATGTTGGAGTTTCGCGTTCGTCTGTATAAATTTAATACCTGGGTGCCGGGGACGTATTACCGAACGGGATCAATTTAGACAATTAGGGTCAATTAATGACTTAAAACGACGGTCTTATGATACTGTTCTATAAGAATTTATAATTGAGTATAATATGAATTGATCCCGCCCGTCGAAATGTTCTAAAATCACACACGAGGCATTGCTTGGCAATGGGTGTATGACTAATTCAACACAACCAGTCTCATAAACCTCGCCTGCAGCTGGAATGTTTCTAGAACCGCCATTTATCATTTTTTTCGATTTTGCCTTAAACTTACCGAACATCAATATAAAATTATGAAGGAATAGAAATCTGTTCAGACCTTCCGACAATTAAGGGGTACTTAATGCTTGTGTGTGTGTATATGTTGTAATTCCATTGCCGATTGTGGGGGATATAATTAGAGTAATTAGAATTGGCAAATTCGAGTTCCTACACTGAGCTTGATAAGTTGACTAATCGGATCACAACTTATTTCTCAAATTATGGTGAAAGAGATTTTTAGGGTGATGAAGCATTAATTTCAAATTAGTGAAATCTCTCCCGAATTATTTGATTACTCAATTGACGGTAGACATCGACGCGTCGCGACGAGACGGAGTCACGGAGTCTGTAACTGTAGTGTTAGAGTAAATTAATATAGCCTTGCCCCGGGTCTTCTTGGAATTTAATTTGAATTTTTTTACAGACTTGTCCTTCGTGATGGCTTATTGTACAATGAATCCTCTATGTAATTACGGTCGTACAATTACCTAATTAGTCAATACCATTGTCAGTTGCTCTAGAAATCCTTATGAAAACTTTGGGTGCTACTTTGGATAAATTTATCTGAATTAACTGAGAGCGAGGCACAATTACGAGTCTAGGAAGTCAATTGCATGTGAAATAATTTATTCGACCCAAATTTGGTTAAAATTGGGCCATCATCGGTGAAAAATCTACCTGTTCTCTCTGAGCAACCATACAGAACGTACAGATCCCAGGTTACTTTGACTTTCTAGTACTGGTATAATGTTGACAAATTGGGAGGTTAAAATTGTGAATCGTATTACTTACATGGCTTGTCAGTATTGGGTTGCCCCGTTGGATTGGGACATAGAATTAAAACGAGGACGTCCAACTAGGTCAAAATGGAAGAGAAATTTTTGTCGACTCAATTGTATTTTCGGAATCATGAGTCTCATTTTCTCAATTTCACGTCTCCCGATCAGTTTCTCACAACAGAGAATTACAAAACGTTTGGACTTTGTAATGATTCATTGTTATTTGATCATATTCAATTGTATTTTATGTATCTCTCAGCTCACAGCGTCTTTATACACGGATGACATTATATGGCTTCTCAACCAAACCCTAACGCTCAACCGCAAATATGGTACAAATTGCAAATAATTCTAAATTGAAATTGTGAATAAATATGTTCCTTTTTAATTTAGTTCGGATGGTTTTGAAAAGTGAGACTTTGAACTCAACTGTACGGGAAAAATGCCTTCGGTTCTTAATATGGCTGATAGGCGTAGGAGTTCTCACAAAAATCGGATTAAAAAACTTAAAAATTGCCATTAAAATCATAACCTATTTATATTTTGTGTAGTATAATTATAGCTGGGTATAAAACGTTGCAATATTTGGCGATACATATCTCATGCGCTGGTAACCTCTGAGAGTGTCCTGCGTAAGAAATAAACTTGGGGTCTTTTTACTGCGCAACTTCATCACGTGTGTAGTCACGGCTTCGATTCCTGCTGACATCATATTTTTCACCAATTTTTTTATTACATTGGTTGAAAGCAGTAATGTACGTGCGTTAAGATAATTGCATAGAAATACTAATCTAAAATAAATTAATGTGAGTCTAATTTCAAGATTTTCGTTCATGTTTATACTTGATTTCGGAATTATTTTTATTGACTTCAAATTAGATGGAACCAAACTGTCCTCTCTAACCTTCTCTACGCGTCCGCATTATTTATATATTTGATATAACACGGATGTCAAATTGTGATGTAACTTTTCTCATGAAATATTAATAAATTAGTGTTGACTTTGAACTCTCGATTTAGAAATTTCAAGCTTATGTCGTCCGGACATACCCACGGCTGTGGAAAATGTGATTATCGTTCTCAAGAAATCATAACTTCTACATTACTATTCTCAGCAATTTACGTTGCAAGCTGCAAGTTCAGCTGCCAGTTTTATTGCACAGCTGTAGTGACCTGGGCTGAGTAGTCTCATTTTGACTTATGAAGACACACTTATCGAAATTCTAAGGAACTGCTATTAAATATGCTAACAACATTCAGAACCGACATATTCTTTTCTACACTCCCTGGCATACCCTGACAGTAGTATGCAAGTAGGGCAGTACGTCTTAGCCCACTACGGAACTGGGGGATTTCCACCCGCTCCTAGGGGGTCTGCGACCCTCAGGGGTAAATTTCCCCGACTCGACCCATTCTACGGAGCAGCCGTCTCATTCTTGTCAGCGCATGTGGCAACACTGTCAGCTGATTAAAATTGAAATAATTGAAATATTTATTATGTATCAAATTAAAAATTATTTTGGGAATAAAATGGGAAGTCACAGAGAGAGCATGGTAACGTAGTCTTGTTTATGCTGAAGTCTATTGTCAGAGTTCAAAAGTTAAATGTACTCAATATATGTAACAGCAGGGAATATCGATTTTTTCTTTTCATAAAACGTTTTCGTGTGTACATCATATGGGATATTGTAAAAGAGCTGAAAGGGGAATCAGCAAAGACTGAAAGCACTACGTTATTGCTATC
>JAQFYE010005413.1:0-12001 GCA_034694305.1 Protaphorura glebata | reverse complement strand
ATATTTAATTTTAAATGTGAAACTATGATGCTTGTTATGTGTTGCAATCTCGAAAATAAACCAAATTCAATTCAATTTATAGAAAAATTTGAAATTCTTACCATTGATAGCTGATGTGATGAGAAATCTTGAATGGGGGGTCACTTCAACCACATTTCAGGTTTAGGTCAGTAGAGTTGAACTTTGTGTTGAATTATGGCAGTGTTGACGAGTCCGGACCGTATGTTTGTCCTTCGGCTCCCATTCCTTCGCTTCCCTAGCTGTCTTTCCCATTTCGTCACGGACTGAGCGAGCGAAAGACGGCGAGGCGAAAACGGAGACGAGATAGAACTGCCTTTCCACTCACGCAATCACTGCCATAATTCAGCACGAGGTCAACTCTGACCTAAACCTGAAATATGAGTGGAGTGACGCGGCCCCATTCGAGATTTCTCATCGCATCAGCTATCAATGGTATGATTTTCAAATTTTTCTAAAAAATACACGCCCTAACGTTCCCCTCGTAAGAAGAATCCTTCACTCAACTTTTTCATAGAAAACCCATTTTCTCTTCCTGTCAAAAGTTTACAAAACATTTTATAAATTGGTAAAGCGACACTGTTCTTTTTTTCTTGACGGAGGATTAATGAGATAGGACTCCCACGTTTCGTGTCTCCAATTTCAAAAATACTACTGTATTTCTAATCTAAAGGAAAGAAAAAATAATAGGAAAAACTGAGTTTTAATAATGAATTCTCATTTAAAAAAAATATGGCCACAGGGGGTACCAGAGTAGTGAGATGGATCATCACCCCATTAGCAACAAATTTTGACATCCGGTTCAACTATGGAACATGAGTTAAATATAATACTAGAGGGCGTGCTCCACATCTACATCATTGAAGTCATCCCGAGCAACGTTTTCACGGATTGACTCTGACAGTGGCTCTCTGGAGTAAGTTTCAAAAAAAGATGACCCTGGGGCGAAGCATGCATTGTAACGATGAGCCAAGCGAAGCCAGTAACAATTTTCTCGGGAAAAAAATCTGAAAGACCAGTGTGGGGCCATGCACACTAGTGTTAGTTTTGAGTTTGACTTGGCCCAAAAGTTGACTTCTGGGGAAAGTGGTGAAAGCAAGTCAAGACTTTCTCTTTTCCCTTTGCTTTCTCCCATGCCGACAAGGTGTGCTTTCGCAATGTCAGTCCAAAATTTATCCTTTATTTTTATTTCTATTTGTCACTTTATAAAAATCAAAATTTTGCATAAAAAATTTATTTTGAATTTTTTAAAAATTCTCTGTAATGCATCTAATGGGCATCTCTCAACGTTGACGCGAAATGAAAAACGCCGGAAGGAGCATGCATTTTTACACACGATTTAAGAATTTTTAAAGGGGGGACCTCAGGATTTTTTTAATCAAATTTTTGAAGATAGGCCAAAAAAAAGTACTTTATTTGAACAGATGACTTTTAACTTCTTTCATGTCAGGGGATCCCAGTTGGTGTGAAAAAGTGTATGGCGGGTCTAGGTCCGAGCTTCAATTGAAAACGTTCCCTTCTAAGAAGCCCTCTGTCCAACTTTCCGCATTTACTTTTCGTTTGGCCCAGAAAGTAGGATTTGGTGAAATTCGGGCCTTGGATTTGAGGGTTGGAAGCTAGACAGGAGCAGCAGGAGCATTTGGTTTTGCTCGTGCTCTTACCGGAAATACTAAGGCATCGCAGCCAAGCACGCCATATTTTTTGGCCTCTTTCCCAGAACACAATCTGTGAGTGAGTCAGAGCGGAACACAATTTTTTGATAAGTCTGGAAGAGAAATTATGAATCCTCCATAGCATCCTTCCTCACCACAATCTCAAAAACTTTAATGATGAAATCCACGACGGCTTCCAAGTTCCGACCGACCAACCAACCGAGCAACAGACTCAATCTTTCTCACAAAAACTCAATTAATTATTCAGGAGATTCTTCCACTCGCACAACTCCAATCCAACTCTTCAACCCTAAGGAAGAAAGAACAAGGCTTTTACAGGTAGCACACATACACAGGGTGAGCAATAAGTGAGTGCTCCTCGCATCTACCGCTCTACCTAACCGGCAATACAGTAAAAGTCGACTGCGTCGAAAAATGTGGACTAATGTGCCGAGATTTGTTGCTTTTTGCCCCACCCCCATTTGTTGTAATTTACCCAATTTCTAATGTGTCGCAGTATGCCCCAGGCGTCATTTGTTACAATTTGTCCAATCCCCAATTTGACGCAATATACCCCATGCGTCATTTGTTACAATTTGTCCAATCCCCAATTTGACGCAATATGTCCCATGCGCCATTCGTTACAATTTGTCCAATCCCCAATTTGACGCAATATGCCCCATCCGCCATTTGTTACAATTCGCCCCATCCGCCATTTGTTGCAATTCGCCCCATCCGCCATTTGTTACAATTCGCCCCATCCGCCATTTGTTACAATTCGCCCCACCCGCCATTTGTTACGATTCGCCCCATCAGCCATTTGTTGCAATTCGCCCCATCCCCAATTAGTTTCAATTTGCCCCATCCGTGACTTGTTTCAATTTGCTCCATCCGCCATTTGCTGTAGTTTGCACCATCCTTCATTTATTGCTAGGGGCCCCATCCGCAAATTGTTGTACTTTGCCCCATCAGCCATTTTCTTGCAATTTGCTGCATCCGCAATTTGTTTCCGATTTCCAGAACCCGAATATCTGACATTTGTTGCTGTTTGCCCCATCCTCTGTTTCTATCTATTTGTTCTGTCCGCCATTTGTTGCATGTTGCCCCATCCAAAATTTGCGGAAGTGCCTTGGGAGTCATATATGCTAATGCTCATATAGTTGCGGGCGGGGCTTATTCAGAAAATTCGTGGTCTCATGTGAATGTCAAGTTGACCTGAAATATTATGAACCACACTGTAACCATCAGATGTTGAAATTGAAAACGGACTTGCTGTGCACCATATGTGTTATATTTGTTTGTTTTTGTGTTGAATGGACACAATTTGGCTTTGTTGATTTCCTAAGTAGGAGTGAGGTCGTTGGCCCGGTGCAGTGCAGGAAAGGAATAATTGATGAACATGTGTAGATATTTGTAGTGGATGGTGTATTTATTGACAGAACACTTCACTTGATTTTCCCTTGGATGTTATTTTGAGAGTTTTCCAATTTGTCGGCCGAACTGAGAAGAAAGCGAAGGTTATTTTGTGAGTGAAGTGTGGATTTTGGATGGAACTGGAGAAAGAAGTGGTCTGGAGAGTCTGGACTGGATCTGGAGTGTGTTGGGATAACATGTCCATTCACACAGCACAAGATAGATTATCTCATTTATGGACAGGACAACGGAATTGAGGGAATTGGAACAAGAACCCACGCACGCCTTCCAAAAAAAAAAGAATTGGAAGAGTATCGAGTTACGAAAGGAAATGGAACGATTCAGGAATTCACATACTACACATTCTGAGTCTTATCGTCTATTTCTACGAGTGAGCAGACTTATTGGGTCTATTATATTGGTAATTGTAATTCAAATTACAAAATACAATTACAATTACGTAATTTTAATTGTAATTAATTACTTTCAGAATCCAAGCTGTAATTTGTAATTGTAATTAAATATTTTAGAAATTGTGTGTAATTGTAATTGTAATTTGTAACTGAATTTATATTCTTCTCAATTACTTTTACAATTACTTAAAACTCTGACCGTCAAATACAAAGATGTAATTATGATGTTAGCACACATAAAATCATCATTTCTAGAAAGTAATTTGAATTGTAGTTTGTAATTGTAATTGCATTTTCAATTACAATTACGTAATTGTAGTTGAAGCTAATTACTTTTCCATTTTTGTCCACGTAATTGTAATTGTAGTTAATTACTTTCGAAATTTCTCCATGTAGTTGTAATGATAATTAATTACAATCAGAAATGAGGGTGTAATTTGTAATTGGTAATTTGTAATGAATTACATTTTTAAAGTAATTGATCTGCGAGGGAGAATGCTCACAACCCTGCTAAACGCACTAATTTCCAGCTAACACCGAGGAAATCATACACTGACTTAAAAAAATAAATAAGATAGAAATATAAATATGACGATAAATAAATTAATTAATTAAATAAAATTTAATATAAATGCACACGTTTCTAATTTTTTATTCTCTTAGATCTGTCGGAATTATTCACATCAGACAGAATATCAACAGAATCGATCAGGTAGATTATTTCTTTATTGTCATCGTCCCTGTGCCCTTGGAATATCGTAACACAATTTGAGACACTCCATTTGGAATTTCGTCTTCATCTTTAGAAACCTTGAGAATTGATTTATTTCAAAATGCTTTCAGCTCAACTCAAACTCAATTTTATTCCAAAACTTTTCTCATGCAGAATAATTTGTCTGTACGCGTACGTAGTAAACGGGTATTATTGCCATCGCCATCGCCGGACATACAATTCTCTTCATTTTGACCAAAATTCCTTTCTAAAAGTGCATCATCGAATTTATGATTATATTCGAATAAAAGTGAATATGACCGTATCGATATACGCGACGAATTCCTTTCAAGTTCTTCCAAAGAATTCTCCAGATATTCATTACGTTATGGAAAAGTGTGTAGACCTAGGACAAAGCAATTTCTCTTAACAACGCTTTCTTACTAGGTAAGGTCATACTTTACTAAACCGTTTTAAATTTTTAGGTTTCTACCCAAATTTCGCATAATTCTAAAAGAAAATTATGGACAGTATGAGCTTACCTTATAAGAACGTTGTCGAATTGTCTTGGCACAAAGTAGGAGAAGAACAATGGAAGCTGAGGACAGAAAATAGAATCGGGAGCAGCGGAAGTTTGAGAAAAGTCCATAAAAATATTTCATGCCAAAGTAATGTGCGTTCATGCATATAAACCGTTAAACCGTGGACCCTATTCACTCAACACGTGTTGATCACTCTAATTCAAGGATTGAAAACAAATTGGAATGCTTTTCAAGGCGAAGCCTGACATATTTACTGTCCTAGCCCTAGTCACAGTCAGATTATGGATTGGAGAGAAGTGGAAGTATACGTGCATGAATGCAAATAAAATCCTTAGGAAATTGTTCTCGCGGAAATAACAGAGTTTGGAGTAAGGAAGTTTTCCCTCCAGACATATGTACGTGCATCCATTTTATTATTATCTGACAATGATTAAGTTTGAATTCAACTGAACGGAAAACAGTTCTCAAGTCCACAAGGTAAGGTTCTCAGGTGAAAGGATTGAGATATCACGCTTTCTAAGTCAAATAATGGCTTATCTTGTATTTCTACGAGGGAGAAAGCAAACAAGCCAGCTATGTTGGCTCAGAATTCACCACATTTTGAATAATGCATTACTGCACTATCACCCAATGTCTTTTTAACCATCATTGCGCATGCTCGTGGCACCCGACTTTCCTAACCCATTACAGATTTATGAGAGAATCGCCCATGTGCCCCTTTTAATCCATCTTTAAGTCAATAATTATAGCATTGTTGGTGTTGTTACTACTTGTTTTAGTTTATTAAAAGCTTGTTCTTGCTTTCCTTTCCGTATGAATGGTTCTTTACCATTAAGAAGTTTTGTTAATGGCTGTGTCATATTAGAATAGTTGCTGACGTATCTTAAAATCCTACAATCCCAAAGAATCTTATTTCCTTAACTGTTGTTGGTTGTGGTATTTCTATAATGTCTTGAATCTTCTTTTGATCTGCAGTTATTCCTTCTTGTTGTAGGCATTTCTCTTCTTAAATTGAAGGTAAAACTAAAAATTATTTATATTGCGATAAAAATCTAACAAAATTTGAAAAAAAAATTGAAATTCGTAGCTCTTACGTTGTCACTCTTACAATCTCTTTTTGATTTTTGTGCCATATGATTTGATGATAATGCATGAAGACACATTTAATAATAGTACATGTGTATATCTTGAAGCATTTCTGTAATCAAGAAGATGCTCGCGTTTGCCGACTGCCGACTGCGACTAGCAGCTTTTGATTCGTCGGAGTAATTGGAACGGTAGTGGATGCGGTTGGCGGATGAGAGAGGCAAAAGTACAATGGCCCTGTCAAAGCCGAATGGATTAACGGCTTCCTAAGAATCTATGATACCGAACACGAAATAAGTACTGCTCTAGGGTCTCGTGCGTCCTGCGTAATTACAGGGTGGCTCAGAATAGTTGAAGTCACTCTTATAATCGTTTCGGTTCAAATTCGCGTCCTTGGCTCTTGACCTTGGCTCATACGCCTGAATTGATATCAACGAGGTGATTTTTTTGCAGACTCGGGTCAATTACATTTGTAATTGTAATTTCAATTACAGAATACAATTACAATTTGCGTGCGCGTAACGTTTCTTTCTTCTTTTCTTTTTATTTCGTTTTTTATTTAACCTTTCTGCACGGGTGGTAGTGGGAACAACACACTATTACAATTACGTAACTGTAATTAATTATTTTCGGAATCCCAGCTTTAATTTGTAATTGTAATTACATACTTTAAACACTGTGTGTAATTGTAATTAGTAACCGAATTTATATTTTTCTCAATTACTTTTACAATTACTTAAAATTTTGACCTTCAAATGCAAAGATGTAACTATGATGTTAGCACACACTCATTTCGAGAATGTAATTTGAATTGTAATTATGAATTATTATTGTTATTATAATTGTTGTTATTATATATTATTGGTTTTCAATTAGGATTACGTCGTTGTAATTGAAATTAATTACTTTTCCATTTTTGTCCATGTAATTGTAATTGTACTTAATTACTTTCGAAATTTTTCCAAGTATTTGTAATTATAATTAATTACAATCAGAGATGAGGGTATAATTTGTAATTTGTAATTAATTATATTTTTAAAGTAATTGACCCGTTTCTGCTCTTTTGTGCAGTAGTTACCCTAGAGGCCCCACCGACCCGGATAATTAACCAAGATCTCTGCTGACCAAGTACCGCGCAAATACCCAGCCGTACAAGGATTTTGGAAGTGAGCGGACCAGGAACCGAAATCTGCTGGATTAAAGCCCCAAGCGATTATCCACCCTGTAAATTCTGGGAGTTGAGTGCATCTTTTCTGAGAAAACTTCAACTTTCATTGTGTAAAACGAAAAGCTCTTACGCACTTCGTCAAGAGAAAAAAGAAGAAGAAGTTAGTTTCTGGAAAATGAAATTGAGTGAGTAGTGGTGGAATTGGATGGAATGGGAATACTGTAGAGGCGGGGGAGGGAAGGAATGTGTCATGTTCAAAATGAATGCCGGAATGGAATGTGTGTGTCTCATAAAGCCAGGACCCCTTCGTACATCAAATACAGATCTTTATTGAGAGAGAACTCATCATCCCACATCCACAGCATTTAAAATCTTCAGGAATCCTCCTATAGCGAGAGTGGTGCTTAGAATTTTTACTACTCACCTAACCTCAAAATTACAGGATGTGGATGTTTTAAAAACATCACTTCATTGTCTGCCGTCAATAAAAAGCTAGAGAATAATAGACCTTCAGAATTAACAACGTTCTTACTGGGTAAGCTCACTCTGTCCATACAGAGTCAACCATTTCAGAGCTAACTGTCGTAAACTAGCGGAGCACATTGTTATTGAACAAAGGGTACGATCAAGCTAAGGTGTTGGAGCAAAGCAACTTTAGATTTGACTCACAAAATTTGTCTGTTTCTGGAATGTGACTCTAAATCCTGCAACTTTCTCTTACTTTCTCTTTTTTTCGGTTCCGGAAGAAAGTTTTGAGTTAATTGATGGATTTGAGTAGAGAAGTCCCAGAGCGACATACGCACAATGAAACTTTCTTTCCAACGCAGCAGTCGCACGTGTTTCCTCTCAAATCCTACAGTTGGGTTCAAATGCAAACGTACGCACGCACTTACGCACCGAATACAATTACCTACGCAATCCTTAGGTTCCATGAATAGATTAGAAAATCTCCTCTTCCTACAAGTCGTAAATATTAATTGAATTCATTTAATTTAATCCATTTGGAATTACTCCTACGCGTCCATGCGTAGGCGTGTACATTTTGCAAAATTCAAATGTCCTAACATGTGTGGGACATCTCAGGAGAATTGGCTTAAACTTTACGCACTACGAATTCTCACGGACAAGGCTTGTTATTTACTGAAACAGAGGTGACCATCCGTGTAGGAAAACACATTATTCGGTCCAGTAGTCAGAAACGACCAATTACCAAATCTCCAGCACCTTTGAAATTCATGGATGAAAGACTATGGACGAAAAACAATTTATTTTTACTTCAACAATAGGATCCGGGACTTTTTGGAATAATAGGACCGTTGCATCATAAAAATATCAAAAATTTGCAGTAAATGTTCCGTTAGAACCCGGGATTCTATTTAAAATTCTTAGACAAATGGAATCGAGCTCAATATTGACGTACAAAAAAAGTACTTACACGTGGGAACCCGATAACGTTTTTTGAAATTGTGAGAAAAAGCCATGTTTGTGTCCACATCCGGATCTTTGGAATAATGGAAAGGAATAGAGATGTTCGTTTCCGCCTTAAAAAATATTTGAGACGTCTTCGTCTTAGTACGTAGAAGCAGGGGAAGAAATAAGAAAAGGTCGAGCCGAAAAGAAAATGAACGTCCGTCTGAGGTTTAGTTGACGTAATATTGCAAAACTTTTGTTTGCTTACTTTACTTTGAAACGTAGAAGAGGAGGGGAAAGTTGTCAAATCCGGTTGAGTGGACCGGAAGTGAAATCACAAGGACCGACCAAGAGAACTCAAACAATTCCCATCCAATCCAATGCAACTCAGCTCAGCTCAGCTTATTTTCAAACTCAATTCACAACGGATACATTTCAAATGTCAAAATTACTCCAAAAAAAATTTTCTGGCTAAAAAACTAAAAAAAAATTTTTTTTTGCTCTCCTATGTTGGGGGATTAGTAAATTTCTAGTTCACAAGGGCTACAATTCAAAATGTAGAAGTCATCCCAACTCTTTTTCATCGAAAACTAAAAAAATATTTTTTGTGGAAAAGAACTTAGAAAATTTCTTAACGCAGGGTTGCATGGAATTTCTATGCTCTCCTATGTTGGGAGACTTAGAAAATTTTACCAACTCAGACCCAATTATCGAAAAAAAATCAAAAACTAAAAGAAGAAATATTTTTGTAAAAAAACTTTTCAAAATTTTCAAAGTGGTGTATCATGGGAGTTCTGTGTTCAAATATATTGCCGATTTAAAAAAAATTCTCACACAACCCCCAATTCTTCTTCATCAAAAACTAAAAAGATTGTAAGAAACTTAGAAAATTTTTCAACACAGGGTTACATGAGATTTCCATGCTCACCTATGTTAGGGACTTGGAATATTTTCACAAAACGACGCCAAACGTTCTAATTTTGTCCCTTGTCGCTTCAATTTGAGTAAGTCAAAAGACTATAGAAAAAAAAGTTGAAGATAAGAGTGTAAGGCAGCGAAAGGCAAACAAGAACAAGACGGAGAAAGTCAAACTAATTCATTTGGACGAGGCTATTTGCTGCCTCACAAAACTTATGAAAAAAATCATGAGTGAACAGAACAGTATGCAGTAGTGTCATATTTAGTATAAAAATTTCTGAAATTGTCATTCTTTATAAAAAAAAAGTCTTTCTGTCTTCAGCATTTCGATTGCATTGGTATTCAAGTCAAAGTGAAGTGTTTACACATGATAATGATGAATGGAAAGTGGGCGTTGGCATTGGAGCTCATTTTAATAGAGCACGTGCAGGGTGCCCATGAATCACTCATATTTTGACACTCCATTCCTTGAATATCATATTGTATTATAAATTATACCTTTCATCTTCCGTCCGTCCGTCTTCGATTCCATGCCTTCCTTGGAAAAATAAGGAAGGAATTGCTGAGTCAATCCTTCTACTCCTTCATTAATCTCAAATGTTATTATTACAGTCCTACCAAGTGTGTGTTTTAGTGAGGGGTACTAAATTATTATTTTTTCAAAGTATTTCTCCCGGCTTTCCTTCCAATGTTGTAGCCATTGATATTTTTAACAAATTTTGTGAAGGTTCTACCCCAAAAAGTCTGACCGTTTGGCCGGTACCAGCCAAATACACTTTGTGACGTCATGATTGCGTCACGGATTCTTATATGACGTCACAAAGTGTAATTCGTCCGTGCAACTTTAATCTAGCGGCCAAACGGTTACACTTTTGGGGTTAAAACCTTAACAAAAGTGGTTCAGGAGGTCAAAGGCTGCAACATATCAAAAATTCAGCCAAATCTGATGCCCTTATGACACACGCTGTACCATAATAATTCTTCCTATTATTTCTATCGGCCAAACCCTTAAACTTCTTGGGGTAGAACCTTCACAAAAGTTGTTCAGCAGGTCTAGGGCTACAACATAGCAAAAATTCAGCCAAATTCAATTCCTTTATAATACACCCTGTTGCCTAATAATGCTTCTTATTATTTCCAGCGGCCAAACGGTTAGACTTTTTGGGGTAGAACCTTCACAAAAGTTGTTCAGGAGGTCAAGGGCTACAACATATAAAAAATCCAGACTTTTTGTTTAGTAACGACTCTGTGATACACCCTGTACCCTAATAATGTTTCATACCAAATTAAGCTCAGAATTATTCCTCATCTGGAACCTATATGTATGAATTACCTATAGCTACTCTAAAATTCTGTAGTGCCAAAATGACTAGTGACTGTGTATCGTCTCTGGCCTGGCCTAGCGGAATAGATGAGCGTGCTTATTTACTGCCAAATGCATAATTAGAATTTCAAATGAGTTCCGGGAGCTCTAGCTCAGTGTCACCCGTCCCCGTCCGCGTCCCCGTCACTCATCCATTTTTATGAACATTTCTCACACAGATCCAGTTCATTGCATTCGAACCCAACACATTTTAAGCAACACAACACAGAATTGGATTTGACAATTAATCAACGCCAGCCCAACCCAACTCGTATTTCTCTGACTCGACTCAATGGTTTTTCCAATGCATTACTAATTAATCGGATGCGTAGAGGATCAAATTTTGGACCTAGACACTCAGACTCAACTTAAATATGTGTTGGCATGGCCAATATGGCGTTTACCAACGAATACTCTACAGGGTGGTTCATAAATGTAATTTGTTCCTCTTCAGGTTATATTTGTATGCTTCGATTGATTGATTGATTTTTTATTAGCGTGATACTCCAAAGCATTCAAACATACAAGTATGCAAATTGATTGTCTTAACATGGAAACACGTTCTTAACTAACTTAACTAACTTAACTTTAAATACCTACCTTTACTATTAAATATAATTCCCATTAAGTCCACATACAGAGAACAGGGTGCATAATACTTTCCGTAACGTAAAAATGACTAGTTCGATTGACATTGAACGGTTGTAAAAATTATCCTTTTACACTCCCCTACACCCCAGCGTCACATTTACGTTATATTTCATCTTAGTTCATGTTAGTATGGGCTCGTTAAATGAATGGTTTAGGCCGAATTCTTCCAATTTCCTACTATTAGGGGTACGTCCTTCATTCCGACTTGGAAACAACCCACTATTTATGAAAAATATGCTGCGATGTTTAACCATCATGCTTTACAGCGAATTCTTCCAATTTCCTACCACTAGGGGTACCTGCCTCCACCACAACATGGACACTCTCCACTAATTACGAAAAATAAGCTGCGATGCTTATTCATAATGCCTTACGGCGAACTCTTCCAATTTCCTACTACTAGGGGTACCTCCCCATCTTAACTTGAAAGCAACCTGACATGTATGGAAAATATGAACGAATTCTTCCAATTTTCTACTACTAGGGGTACCTCCCCATCTTAACTTGGAAGCTACCTGACATGTATGAAAAATATGAACGAATTCTTCCAATTTTCTACTACTAGGGGTACCTCCTCCACAGGCATGGGTCAATTACAATTACACTTGTAATTAAATTACAAAATACAATTACAATTACATCATTGTAATTTCAC
>JAQFYE010005412.1:0-12002 GCA_034694305.1 Protaphorura glebata | reverse complement strand
ACACTTTTCATGATGAACCTCCAAGGACTGTGCACTGTCCGTTTCAAATCTAATCGTTGGATCGATTATAAATCCTTTTACTCAATCCTTATTACCCACTTCACCTTTTTTTTGCCAACTTGGTTTTAGCCAATCTTACTTTGTACCGTAATTCTGATATGCTGTTCCTATCTATATTTTAGTCGGTCCACCGATTCGTAAGGAAAGAAGCCCGACTCCACGTCCAACAAAAATTCATGTTGGAAGACTAACTCGTAATGTTACGAAGGAACACGTTCAAGAAATATTTTCCTGCTTTGGAACTATAAAGGTGTGCCTATTTATAATTATTCCATTTTAATAGTGAGTATGAAACCAACCAATTTTTTTCTCCAAGTAAGTAGTTATCAGTCATCTGTTCTGTGAGTACAAAGTAGTAATAATTTGTTTCTGTCATTGTTTAGGCCATCGAATTTCAATACGAACGGAATTACCCTTCACTGGGAAGGGGATTTGCTTACGTTGACTTCGCTAGCGCTGATGAAGCTG
This sequence comes from Protaphorura glebata, assembly GCA_034694305.1. Taxonomy (NCBI): domain Eukaryota; kingdom Metazoa; phylum Arthropoda; class Collembola; order Poduromorpha; family Onychiuridae; genus Protaphorura; species Protaphorura glebata. Next base: position 11,474 of record JAQFYE010005412.1, on the reverse strand, counting down.
AAACGGCGATGAAAAACATGGACGGTGGACAGATTGACGGGCAGGTACTTCTTTGTTGTTTATCAATTTCTATGAAACTAAAGGTTATAGAGGTTGTAGTGATTTTTATGGACGTGAAACGATAAAGCGAAAAAGCGATCAAAATTTCTACACCCACTTTCATGTATAAAGAAATCATCTATGATATCATGTATAAACATGGCACGAAAAGACGCAGAATTGTTTGTTTATATCAGCTTAAAATGAACATAATTTAATCTATGTAATAACAATTTTATATGGATTTTGGAGGCCAAACTAAAAATTGTTATTAGAAGAAATTTATCTCGACTGTAACATAAATATTTGTAACCACGACAAAAATGGAACAATCAATTGTGCGTCTTCTCGTGAACACCCGGTATAAAGCAAGCTTTTTGGTTTCAAAAATAGCAGTGGGAAAATTAATCATCAAAGTATGGAGACTATTGAGTATCGACATGACTTATGACAATTGTAAATACCATCATAATATTAAAAATGCTATAATAGACATTTTATTTCTCCATTGTCAGGAAATAACGGCTGCACCGGTGTTAAACGTCGCACGCCCTATGACTCGACCCCCTTTAATGATGTTACGCAGATCTCCACCACCCATGAGAAGGCGTCAAAGACGTAAGTCTAGTTAGACATTTCTCCTTTGATTGCTGATTTGAGAGGTGTGTATAGCGGTAGTTCTGAATTAGGATGTGTCCAATAATCGAGTCTACCAATAACTAACTAATATAATTTCTTACAATTGAACGAAAGTTCCTTGTTCTTTCTCATCTTCAAAAGTCCCTCCGACTTAAATGCACTGCACAGAAGACGTCAATAATGTCGAGCAGATTTTAGATTATTTTATTTTATTATTTGCAGTTAAGTTAAAGCACTCTTGCTTGGTTTTGTACAGTGTTCCCATCAGAAAGTGCAGCATTGTTTCATTGTTTTTCGTCATAGTTACTATGTTAGAGTCGCGCTTAGAATTAGAAATAAATTCTTTGGATTTACTTATGACATCAGCGCAAACCATGTATTAATTTTATCAACCTAAACAGAGCAGAATTTATTTTAGTTTTTAAACTTGCCCTCCCCCAAACTAGGATTACTTTACTTTACAATTTCAACCTGACTGTAACAGAAATTGTTGGCATGTAATTAATGGCAACAATTTGTTACAGAAATGTTCAGTAATTAAATTACTCAACATTTAGACACGTCCACGGTACGGTACAAATGATAAACGTGATATTGTATTGTTTAGAATGGTCTCCTCCTGGAAGAAATCGTTCACCATACAGACGACGATCTCCGCCAGTGGTTCGAAATCGCAGGTCTCCTGTACCACCACGGCGAAGACGTTACGAGAGAACATCTTCGTCATCTTCTCGTTAAGGGGAAAGTAAGTACATTCATCAGGGACTGCATTAAATACTTGTAATGGAGAATATTACTGACTCTTTTCTGTTGCGGGCCACAAAAATTATTTGTGTTCTTACGCTCAATGGTTTATATGTTATGCGAATTGAGATAAGTCAATATTTCGTATTCTGTGACACCAGTTATCTGTACATTAGTTCGCCTCGTATAAATAATTTAATATTACTCTTTGCTTTGTTTCTAAGTGTTAATAAAGATGACACTTCACAGTACGTGGGCATTGGCTTGTGAGTCTGATTTTAGAAAAGGTCAAAGGTTAGGGATAGAAGTTGCGTCTTTTGGAAATTGATAGCTCGGAAGAATATATTGTCGGGTAATGCTACAGGGGTTATCGGGATTTATAAAGGACACTTTATTTATTCAACCAAAATTTCAATTTGCGACAATGAATTTCTTTTGTTTGCGCAGCATGTGCTCCACCTATCTTTCGAACGAGGGATAACCCCCATTTCCACGAATTGTAAACATTTCTGCCCCTTTTGGGGAAAACCGTGTTTCATTCCTCAAAAGAAAGTTTCCAAACGCTATCCAAACTCGTCAATCCGTTGACTGTAAACTCCCGTTTCCACAAGCGTATCCCAAAAAATTTGACCGAATTTTCATTCATGAGGTTTCAGAGGACTTACCCCCTTGGGGGTAAGACTAATTCCAGCTTTAACTTTTAATTCGGCTGTGTACGCGGTGTTCTTCTGGCATAATTTGTGTGGACACAGCATTAAGTTGAATAGAAACTTTGCCGGTCTCCCGTGTGTAAATTTCAGCGACATTTTTCGCAAGTAATGACTTTAACTCGTCGCTAATAGTCTGAACTACGTTAATTTTGACTCTCGGTGGGGACATGAAAAGTGGAACGACATACGCACCCCAGATTGTAGCGAACGCCGTGAGCTTGTTGGCAAACTTTTGAAATTTGCCCCACTCCAATTCACAGGCCGGTTGACCGGATTTTGGATAAAAAAAATCGCCATTTCGGTTTACATCTAGGCAGATCAAGCGATGACACATCCAGGGTCACAATAAATCCGGACTTTTGACCCGCCATATGATTCTCGTACAGTTCTTTCCAATTTGTCGCCCGATTGACCAAGTGTGTGGGAAAGAGGCCATGGACTTTGGATTCCTTTTAAAGTTTTGGCCAAACCCTCGTGGATACCTTCCAGACAGTCAGATGCGCTATTTCCGACATCCGGGCAATTTAATTTTGGCTCCGGGAATTCTACACACCCGTCTTAATGCGAATTTTTCGAATCAAAGAATTTGCCCTCATTCTGGGTTTGGGTTCGAACGGGTTATTTTTGGGGAAAGCGGTTCAAACAATTTGGGGTTTCGACGATTTCTAACACTTCAGATCCTCCTGGACATTGTACTTTATGGAACAATCTTCTCCGATTTTTTTTTACCCCCTGGCAGATGCGTTCAAAAGAAATGAAATCTCTGGAAAAATCCCATACACGCTTTTGAAATTCAAGTCAAAATTTCACTCTCACTTTTGAATTATAAAATTTGGAAAAAATCTGGTCTGTTCATAATCGTAACATAAACAAATGTACCGAGTTTCAAATTTTTAGCTCCATAACTCTTTACGCTATAATGAAATTTCACTGTCCTTTATAAATCCCGATAACCCTCTGTATATTATACTTCAAGAAGTGACAGGGAATCTATATCTCTGGCGGTTCGAGTTTGACATTGAATTGGATTGATAGCGGTATGTATAACCTTCACCTTGTCTGGTCCCTGTGTCTATCACGATCATAAAGCAAGTGTAGTTTGACAGCTTGTGGAGTTAGAAATAACCAGTCCAGTTCATGGGCCATGAAAATGTGGCATATTTATTGTTATTCTATATAAATGCTATTTGTCTTTAATTCGGCAGTCACCAGCCATTCAGAACTTCAAATTATAGAAGCAATACTTTACTTTTCAACTATATAATCACGGGTAGTTCTTTCGAACTATCAAATCATTCAATTTGACAATTCGATTCAGATTGGGAGTATTATTCAGGAAACGTCATCAGAAAAATGAAAGATGACTGTGCTGCTCAAGGACGTCGCTTCAATAATAACACCAGCCATTATTCGATCTGACTTGAAAAAGTTTGAATTGAGGTTTGTTTTAAGTCATTTCTGAAAGACATGAATGGATGACAAGCGTTATGACCAGAGTATCCATGTAGTTCAACATTCCAATTATTCGAATTATGAACTTTTAATTTACCGTTGGATATAAAACAAAGCTTAACAAAATGCATTAACGATATTGTACATACTATACTATGATATCTTGAAGAGGCTTTCCAGTAGTTTCCTTCAAGGCAAGTGAGGCTATTGAACTGGTAATTGTGATGATGCAGAATACTAAATATGGCCCAAAACTCCAAACTGAAAATAAATTCGTTTGATAGATCATAGTTATCAAGTAAGGCAAATTAAAAATGTGTTTACTTGTTCCAAGAAAGGCCAACTGTGGAGCTAGAATTCCCCCCACGTTGGCCGAGAGAGAACAAGCTCCAATACACGAAGCACGACTAATAGTTGGAAACGATTCAGTTGTAAAACAAGCTAGAATGGCCCAATTTGCAGAAGTACAAAAACGTCCTAACAAGGGTAATAATATCGTCAGAAAAGGATACAGCTCGATTAGATAGGTTTCACGCGCAATAGCGAGAAAAGTTAGTAGAGATGCAGAAACAATTGAGAATCCCAAAAATGTCCGTCTTCGTCCGAATCTAGAAATTGCAGTCATCCATTGTTAAATTATCATTCCGGGTTGCGTTGTTTGCACGAAAGAATAGTTTCTCTGACCTGTTGTTAAATAACATTCCAGAAAGTGATCCTGGTAAATCGGATATACCCAAATAAAGTACATTTAAGATTGGATCGCCAGATAGATTCTTTGTGTTGAAACTTAGACCGTAATAAACTATAGCGTTTGCAAACCAAGCCCACATGAATATTAACATCTGGTTCCGATATTCTGATCGTTTAAGAATTTTGAGTAGACTCGTTGTTGGGTTAGATTTTCCGTCGACTTTTTTATTGCTCGGACTACATGCTTTTAACGTCTTTATATCCACTGCGTCCAGTGGAGGTTTTCTGTTCCATACCGCGATTTTATTAAATACTTGTATGGCCTCGACAGTTCGTCCCTGACACAAAAGCCATCGAGGGCTCTCCGGTAGGAATCTATTAATTTCACATAAATTACATTCTTGTCTTTCATGATGCAAAGAAAATTTTTGCACATACAAAAATGTGAACAAAATTAGAAAGACTGGCACAGAAGTCGCCCAGGTTAGTTCTCTCCATCCTAAACATAAGACAATATTAAGGGTGTCTCTTCAACAAGTGTGAGTGTGAAGGGTAAGTACCTGGTAATAAATATCCTAGCAACGCTAGTAACATCTCGCCCACACCCCAGAAGCTAACACAGCCACAAATTGTTCGGAAGCTTGGCGTTAAGAATTCCATTAAATAGTTGAGGTATACCACATACATTCCTGAAAAAGTTAACTAGGTATTAGTGATTTTAATTCTTGTTACCCAACGAGGTCAACATTGTATTCGCAACTAATTAATTCTGATAAGACTGACCAAATAAAAAATAATTATCTGCCGTCCGGTCCGGCTCATCTAAGTAATTCGCACTAAGAGTGGGAAATATTAACCAGAATTCAAGTATTAATTTGTTGGCCTTTAATGTCTACCTTTTCCAAAAATCCTGGCTGAATTAAGAGTATAATTCAAAATTGCAAAAGAATCAAGCCCAAACTAGGTCGTCTGCATAATTACGACTTCCGATTTGTATTGGAACTCAAGATTCAACAATATCGATGACAAAATGTTGAATCTGAATTTTGTCGGATTGGGAATTCGGAAGAATTGAGTCCGGAGTGGTGATATTTTGTATACTAACATTCTGCTCAGTCTGGACATTTTATAATAAAATATTTTTATGAATCACACGACTTGAGAAAAGTAAATACCGCCGACTGCGAAGCCGGCCAATGCCTTGGAAAGTGCGAAAACGATTATATGATTTGCTAATCCGGCAGCAAACCCGAAAGATCCCATAAGAAAACACAAACTAAAGAAGACAGGTTTTCTTCCAAATCTAAATACAAAATATCAGGATAGTTAATGGAATACCGTAAATGACCGAAAAGAGCTCTGGGGCTCTAATCGCTTAAGCAGGCTCAGAGGTCAAAAACTTTCACCACTTTCTCCACTTAGGTAATATGGAGAAAGCTGGAGATAGACCACGGCCCTATTTGAGCACCGGGATCTGGCACCGCGGCTCAATTTGGTCATATATGGTATATTATTTTATTAAGTTTACTAGAATCTAATGATCAGATGTCTGACCAAAAATGTCATAGGTATATCCGTCCGATATATGATACAACCATCATCCATCCGAATTCGATCATCAGCTAATTAATATAGCTATCAGAATCTGACCTAAAAATACCGTTTGTCGAAAAAGTAACTCCCCCTTTGTTTATAATATTAGACGTCAACATGTCGTGAAATTATGCTAAGGTCAGGCCTTGTGATTGGGTAACACACAATTTGTTCGAAGGCGACTTTGCTGAACCAGGAGACTGAGTAAGTAAGTCCAGATAAAATGAAATACAGTGAATGATCTAATAGAGCACCCGCGCTCTATTCATTTAGGTGGCTTCAGAGGTCGAAGACTTTCACCACTTTCTCCATTAGGTTACATAAACACCCGCGTTCTAATTGAGCCCCGCGCTTTATTCAGCACGAGCGGTCTATTAGGTCATTTACGGTAACAACTTTTTGAAGGTCTGAGAGGAAAACCTGGTTTTCCTCCCTAGGCTATTTTACTATAGGCATTTTGGAATTTAACGTGTTCGGGTGAATACCCGTAGTGTTAGCGGAAATTAGTTGATCTGAGTAGGTATTTTTTACAGACAGTAGACACCATTTCTTGAGTTTTTTTCACAAATTTTTGTTTGTTTGCCACTGCGAGACCTCCTGATTAGATGATAAATTTTAATGGCCACAACATATAAGTTCGATGTCACTATGGAAGTGACAATTAGGTGGGGGGGGGGGGGCTTTTCCAACAGACGGTATAAAATAAGAATTGTCTGATCTGCATGACATTGACTCATTGACCCCTATCGGAATTTGCATTACCTGTCCGCTAAAACAGCACACAAAAGAGCTCCAATCATGCTACCAGCCATTTGAATTGAGGTGAACATTTCGACAATCCAGGCGCGGCTGCAACGCAGCTCCCACTGGTCGGAACAATATATTTTTGATTTGCAAACTGACTGACAAATGGTCATATTCCACAGTAATTCTACACATTCTAAATTTCCTTACAATTTGGGAGATCTGCTTTAGGTTTCATCCTACTATATTTTTTTTTTCAAAATAGCCCAGCTCAAATGAATATTGACAAAACTTTAACGTGTTGACGACAAAGTAGTCGATCTTATGTATTGACGGAAAGGACTTGAGAAAAATATGTACGTTCGGGAACATAAAGTTACAATAACGCAGTGGGGAAACTGTTTGCGAGAAAATTCTCAATATATTGAATCTTGTGAAATCGATAACTTTTGAAAAATGCAAATCGAATTAAAACCTCTTGAACCACTGAAATATATGGTACAGGTCCAGTACTTATTGGTCCTGTACAATTGGTAAATACACATATCTCCTGTTTCGACAATTTGTGTAGCCCATTTTGAGTTTCACACTCGTACTGAATGTTCGTTGATCCCGTGAGCACAGGAGATATTGCAATCTGCAGAATTTTTATTTTGGATTCAAATTTTTTAACTTCGAGATCCAAATTAATTTTATTCCTTCAATTTGTTTCGTTTACCATTGAGGCTGGTATCTCGGGAGAAATGATTATAATGGTCGCCAACAGCTGGAACCAAGAGAATCCGCCTTTGAATTTAAGAGAACAAAAAATAATTTAAAACTTTTACGTTACCTTCAAATCAATAAAAGTCTGGATTTTTCTGTTACCCAAGAAAGAGAATTTCACGTAGTTGATTGCTTCAATAGGAGTGCTGGTAACTGTTGTTACCCGAAAACAAGCAAATATTTGTCGGAGTGAAAACACTATAAATCTGCTATATGTATAAGGTCTGCGCTAATTTTAGGACTCACTGTATATTACGATTTGTCCCTCCCGATGTTGAAATGTCAATTTTACTTTTATATTGATGTTAAAATTTCTTCATTATTCTGCATTAAGAAATGGCTAAAAAAATCTCAGTCTGATTTACAAGCACTCACATGGAATCAATCAACTACGCGAAATATTCTTGCTGTTACCCAATTTCTCTAAAATAGTTTCAACAGTTAGAACTTTATCCATTATAGCGGAACCTTGGAACTCAGACATTTTGTCTAAATTCAATTTGAATGAACTTGTTTTAAGTCTCGTGTTAGATATACTCGCTCTGAAATCGTGCTAATGAACCGGGTTTTGTTTGTATCGTATCTGCCAAAACTTTGCCAAAATTCCTGTGTGTGTGAATGTCAGAGTTGGACCTTGGCAGTGGAGTGCAATAAATTAACTAGATAGACGTTCCGGTTTGTCTGTTCGTGTTTAACCAAACTTAGCTTAGATCGGTTCATAGTTAGACTCAATTATTAACTGCTACGTAACAAATATTATGTCATTGTTTTTTTGTTATTGATTGATTAGTTTGGCGTGATGCGAAAATAAGTTTTAACTACTTATTTGCTTGTGCCATTTAACTTCCGGTCATCCTCAACGAACATGCACTGTTCAAAATGATTAGGTGTGTGGTAGTGACACTTTGCAAATGCATATGGTCATAAATCAAATATTTCCCATTAACCCCAACCTTTCTAATGGTACGAAATATGCGTCTTATCTCGCCAAACCCAAATTTCAGGGCGACCTCACTAAACTACGTGACCACAATGACATCTAAATAATCGCAAATTACTCTCACGAGTCAGGACGGTACATGTCGAAACTCATTCAAATGAATAAGATGCCCTTTATACTGATCATTAGGTATAATATCAATGTAATATGTCATTGAAGCCGTCTTGATGAAACGGACATAGATTGATTAATTAAGTGGTTAGAGACACTCGAATTGTTCGTCGTTTAGTTAGTACGGTTCAAATTCCTTCCTACTTCTGTCAGTCTTTTCTATCGCTGCCCTGTTATTATATGTCAACAGAAGCACGGACACCGTAGTACGCATCCAAATCCCTGATGACGAACTCAACTTTCGTATTGTTTCGCAATACAACAATAGTTCTAAACATTTACTCATCTTGGAGTGGCAGTTTCCTCATTCCACTCATCTAGCATCTGCCAAATCAATATATATTAAGCAGACATTAATTTTTACCAAAAGCTAAGGTGTAGTGTAGAAGAGTATACCCATCTACTACACCTTAAAAAATCTAAAGAACCATGCTCATGCCTAAAATTATCAAGAAGTATGGTTTTCGTCTCGTTCACACAAATACATAATACTTAAGTGATCCTTTGTAAGATATAACCAGATATAAACCGAAATAGGTTTTCTCTTATTTCGCTCAATTCTTGACGTTTGAAAAATAAAAAATTATAAGAGTCGAGCCTTTTTTTTCCTTTTGCCGCAGAGTTTCCGACCCGTCCTATTCAGAGCCTGGCCAGGCCGGTCCGTTTACTCAGATTAATTTCCGCGTATATGTGATTCATTCATGTACTAAATCCGTAGCAATTAACAAATCAGAAAATTAGAGATGTACCGAATATTTGGTCACTATTCGGCCGCCGAACTATTCGGCCGACCGAATACTTCTCTAAATCCATCAGGAGCTTCAACTTCGGACTGGTTTGTTGATAGAAACTCCTTTTGAGGCATATCCATGGCCGAATATTAACTATCCGGCCCTTCGCCGGTATTCGGCCACCAAATCAGTGAACCAAGTTTCTAGGGGCAGACATACCCGAAATTCAAGCTCCTGGTAGATTTAGAGCAAGCATCCGGTACATCTGACAGGAAAATATATTTCAAATTTTTGGTTGTCATTATATACCGCAGGGTAATGGCTTGCTTTCGAAGTGAAGTGACTCATCAATCCGCTTTTCTAATTTTGTCTCAAATATTTTAATTCGTTGTGCTTTTGTTATTATTAAAGATATGTCGACAGCAGTAGCCGGCATACAGTTATAAGGTTTACGACAGTTGCACTCCACCTGTACTGCCGAAATCGGAATATACGAGGTGATGTGTGTTCCCTTGGAGCATATTTTATGGTTTGGAATTGTCCCATAGCTCGGGATAACATCTCATTAAAGACATTCAGAAACTAATGAGGAAGTTTTCGGACGATTTTTATTCATTTATTACACGGTAATTGCACAATACTACACGATCTTCGGTATTTCGGCAAAAAAAGTGTAGTAAGTAGCTAAGTGTTGGATCTTGGATCATTCTCTGTTCGTTCCTCAGGAAGTTCAAAGACCAGAAGCCGAAGGAAATCAATCCAAAAAAACCAGCCCAGTCCAATCGTCCTAGGTTTCTGCTCTGCTCTCAGTCTGTTTGTAGTGACTGAAATACAACCCCTAGAGCGCAGAGCATGCATGTTTTGCATGACGTCACCCATCTACCTCTGTCGCAGTTAACACATCAAATCCGACAAGAAAGCTCCGTCCCAACTTGTCGGAAAATATTAGGAATAATTGAAGCACTGCATTCTTTTTCTGGAGATGTTCCGGTTTCATCAAATGCATGAAACATTCGGAGGGAACAATCAAGAATCCAATGCCAGGATAATAATAAAATAGCATGTCCTACTACCGTCTCGCAGATCCTGTTTGAAGACACTGTACCCTTACTTCAGGAGTAGACTGTGATCGCTGACCTTTGGCAACCTGACGACGGGATAGCACGGCGATTTATACTTAAAAGCTAGAAGTTTAGACAATTTGTAGTTTTACTACAAACTACAAATTTTGTTCAAGCTTCTTGCTTAAAAGTAAACTTGAAGTGAACGAACTACTATTCCAAAATCAAATTGTTGGACAAACAAAATGTTGCCATAATACGGCACGTTGTTGTACTCGTCATTTTCCATAAATCTTTAGTTGGTTGGAACACTATACCGTAAAGTCCTTCCCGTCGTGATTCTCGTTCGTGATGCGATGCTTCCAACAAGGGTTAGCCACCTAAATACCAGCATCCAGATCAGACATATTTCTTCCCTTGTTCATTTACCTCACATGAGTTAGAATCAATCGAATTTTGTCTGCATAAACCAAATAATATGTGTCCAATAGGGGTTTTACATAGAAAATCACACCCCCCTTAAGGTGCATTGCACAGATAATGAAACTTTATTGATATTTTTGGCAACAAAATTCCCTTTAATCGAGTGATTCGCTTTCTACTTCAACACACAGAGAGACCTTGAAGACAGATTTACAATTTTCCGGAGACTGGCTGATATCTTTAGATTAAATAACTCTGAATAATTTTTGAATTGATCACAATCACAATTTTACATTCCACGAGTCCAAAACCTACAAATTGAGGACCAAGATTAGTGATTATTATGCTCCTGCCGTGTCGTCGTTCTAGAGTTATACATTCTTACGATTATTTCGGAGGACTAAGGTAGCAGTGACCTATTGGATCCCCTGTAAGTATACAACTTTGTGCACATAAAATTCCATTGATTGTAATTGTAAGTTAGGAAGCCAGAAAAGAAACTGTCAAGGAACCAGGAAAAATGAGTCTGGTCTGAATGCTTTTGGTGACTCTCTTTTATAAGATAACCTCGAATGTTGACAACAGTGTAAACTGAAATTCTTGACATAATAAATTCAATTAACTAAGATGACTTCATTAGAATAATAAACAGTCGCGTCTGGGTGACAGCCCGTGGAAAAAGTATTAAGGGAGTTGTTGAGAGGTTCTTTGGATTGGGCGAGAGGGTATGGAGAGAGGGTGTGGTTAATGGTTGAGACGGAGTAGGGAGTGG
>JAQFYE010005411.1:0-12002 GCA_034694305.1 Protaphorura glebata | reverse complement strand
CATGGGATGCGGGACCAGGCAAGAAAAAAAGGCTATTTCCGGTTGTTTACTTGTTACCGACTCTACCGACTCTCCTTTCCGAAAACAAATGGTTGAAACTTCTTGATAATTCCAATCTTCACACAATATTTTTTCGAAAAATGTTACTTATTTTTTTTCGGTAACGTTGTTGCTGCAGGTACCACATCTTATATGTGTTAATGCTGATAACTTGTAATTTTTGCAAAGTCGAATCAAAATGTCGTCAAAAACGTCGAATTCTCCACTTTTTGACTCCCGCGTCAATGCAATATCCGACGGGGACAGAGCAAATGCGAGAAAAAATGATTGTAATACATTACAATCATTTTTTCTATTTTCTTCTATTTTTTCTAATGATTCGTATTTTTAGTAATCTTACATGTAAGATTACTAAAAATACGAATCATGATCGGAATTCCGATCATCAGAGAAATCGGATCTCAATTGTAATCTCAATTTCTCAATTACAATCATCCAGAAATACGACGGATCAAGTTATCGGATCAAGTTCGCGCGAACTTTGAATGAATCTTTGAATTCCGATTCCGATCTCCCGATCATTTCCGATTCCGATTCCGATTATCAGCCCTGCCACGGAGGGAACGTTGAAGGGTCTATTGATTTAGAGCCTTAATCTCCAGCATGCTATGACATTGCTAATGTTTCAGATTAAATTGAATATTCCATAAAATTGTGCATGGTTTTCAATGGAGGATTTGTTTAGCTTAAAATTTTTGTACCCATTACTCCATTACGACGTTAGGCTCAACGTATATATAAGTTCACTAAATGCCACTTCTATGTAGAGCCGCCCAGATGGGCAAACAACGCACGAGCTTCACAAAAGTTGTTCAGCACACCAAGGCAAGGGCTATAACTTATATCAAAAGTCCAGCAGCCCTGCCCCTGTCCATTAGCTGCGTGCGCGGTGTCCATTCAAAACCGATTAACCGTCGAGTTTTTCATAAATTATGACTATACACCAACTTTGATGGATTTTTTGACTGAGATTCCTAATCATAATCCCCACACTAGAAACTGTTTTGAAATTCTAAAACGGTTCAATTTCGATTTAGAAATTGATTAATTTGGAAACAAATTGGCAAACCCGATAACCTTCGCCTGTTTCAAACAGAATCCTATTGCGAATGTGTCGTTTTTTAAATAGTTATAAGAAATCCATATCATTACACCGCGGATTCCGATGAAATTTATAATTGAGGTTAATCCTCTGTGCTAGGTACATTAGAAAATTGCTTCCATAATTTTGAAATTAATTTCTCTCAGCTAACTTTTCAGCACAATCGGGTATCGGTTTTATGTACCAGGGTGAGTTGCCCTTTAAGTAATTAACTACAAATATAGTAAATGTCTACAGGGGAAAATATGAAGCGACAAACTTACTTGAGCTAGTTGAGCTATTAGTTGTTACCGTAAATGACCGAATATACCAAGCTCCATTAAGCTCACCTGGGTCTGATTACGGGAAAGGTAGAAATAAGCTAATAAGCGCCAGGTGCCGGGTTGGATTCAGTGATTATACATGCTCTAATTATGTTCTTACAAAATGCAGCTCAGAAAATAGGTCCAACTACCGTTGTTGTTTTGACAGATAACGGCTGTATGGGAGAAATATATCTATAGCAATGATTCCGGAATACGAAAACAAGCGCCGGGAGTATTATTTGGCGTTGGGCTCAAATAAACGCAAGATCGGCTTTGTCGTTTTTAGATAAGCACCCGGGCACTTATTCCGTTATTAACGGTATTTCAGGTCAAACAATCATTAACTGACGGGAAAATCCAAGAAAAGGTATAATAACCCTGGCAAATGTGGCTGGCTGCAACTGCAAGGTACCACCCCAATGTGTCTCATGGTCGACGTCCATAAAGTTTAAATCTGTAATTATGATTATATCAGTTTGGGTGATGGAACAGTGTATGTAGATGTTATCCTGACCGTTTTGGCCCAAACTGCATTGCATTTACGGTAACGTCTTTTGTAGAGACACAAAGGTTTTGTCACAGTCTGATATTTTGGGCTTCAATCCGCAGCGAGTCATCGCTTCGAACCTAAGGAGGAACTTGGGAAATACTTTAATTATTATTCATTTCATTTTGCTAATGTCTGCCTAGAAAATCGACTTCAATTCAATACTGATTGTCAAATCCGAACTTTTCTCTCAATGCTGACATAATACTACGCACAATTTTGAATTCAATTACTAGTCCGGATTTTTCGGCCAGTATTGTCACAACCCATGGATATCGATGGACTGTCAACTGTGGTATTGTGTATCACGCGGTAATTGAAGTAAAACTGAATGGATGACTAATGCATGTTGGCAGTGGCAGTCAGGTTAGTCAGGTCAGGCTAGCAGCCCTTTGTGCGATAATATCTGGAAAATGAGCTGGTAAATAATTTAGTTTAAACGAGTATATAACATCAAAAGTAATTCAATATTTATTTTGCACAGTAACTCGCATTTGTGAATTTCACAAGCACAGTATTCACATGAGAAAGCGTTTCGGATTACGACCAGCACAATTCATAAATCACTTTTTTAAGGCCGTGGAAATTAAAGCGTTTTCGGTTACGACAAGCACATGTGCCGGAAGTTAGAACCAAAACCAACAAAAAAGCGTTTAGTTAAAACCAAAAAAAAAAAAGTGACACCAAGAAAAAATGTGTGAAGATAGAACCAAAACCAAAAAACAGTGTTAACTTAGTACCAATACCAAAAGTGTGAAAGTGTGAAGTTGGAACCAAAAATCTGAAATGTAAAGTTTGAATGACCGCATGCAACTACTGAATTGTATTTTTGGTGTTCCGTTGGAACCATACATTCTCCTTTCCATCTACGTTCTCCTGTGAAATTGATGTCACACTCAGACTGCACGGCGTTAAGCCTGGTTTACACTAACCTTTGAGACGTCGTGCTGACACTTGCAATGCAAGGTAAATAGAATGTGCAATGCACATTGCACTCTTCTACTCAGACTGCCATCCGGCATCCCATCCCCATCACATACGGCTCTCACCGCACGGATGTAATAAATATGTTCAACAATGGGCATGATTGGCATGGTCAAGCCAACACCCTTTCCCAATACAACAAATGCACATGCACCCCATGCAGTCCGAACACAATGCTAAACGAAAGAAATTGCAGACAAGATGAGATGATGGACTTCCCCCCTGGCAACACCTGGTGGCGTCACTCGACTTAACTTCACTCTACTCTACTGGTTCCGTCTTCTAAAATGACACTAGTGCAATTTGTGACGACGCCCTGGCCATGGAATTACTTGCATAAGCCACCACGCCCTGGCCATGGATTGCAATACATTATCTGTCCATGTTATGTTACTTACGGATGTAAAAATAGTATAAATAGTCTGTGCAACTATGTTATATTTATGTTCTTGGGATTTGGAGCTAGAACTACAATGGCCGAACTGCCGTAAGTAATATATATTCGTAACCTTTGTCCCCTTCGTTTGTTATACTTCTTACCTCAACTATGTATCAAATATAGAACAATACAAACATCTATTATTGAGATAAATTATGAAGTCAATATGTAACCCTACTAATCAGAAATACTCCCAACTATTTTAATATATTAAACTCTATTCTTCTACTAAGTAAGAGCTGCGTTTTATTCATTATCTTCATTCACTCCGTCGGACTTCCCCCAACTACAAATAAAGTCAAACTGGTTTTCATACCAGCCCACTTCATTTCACTGGCGACCGTGACAGTTGACTTTATTATTTACGTCGTAAACGATCATTTATCCTCTGAGTCAAGCTAAATAATGTTTAGTTGAATTACTGTCAGACAAATGAGTACTTCACTGCTTACGTAAACGCACAGTATTAGACAAACATATCGCTATCTGTACGTAAAAGGAAAGTGTCAGAAAAAGAAATCGTTTCATCTTACGTCTACGCGAAGTATTAGACAAATATATCCTTACTTGTTTACGTCAAAGCAAAGTGTTAGAAATATACATCCGTATCTGTTTGTGTCAATACATAATGTTGGACAAATAATTCTTTATCTGTTTACTTATAAATAAATTACTGTAGGCTTACGTCAACGAAAAGTATAAAATAATAAGAGACCGAACAAAATTTGAGTCCATGATTCCAGTTTAAGTTGCAAGTTTAGTTTCATTCAGGTGTGTCATTTCTCTCTCCGGTGACACCACGGGAAGAAATGGGTTGTAACATAAGATTCTGGTAAGCTAAACATATGTGTATGTATTTAATTAACGCCCCAACTGAGGCAAAAATAGGAATCTAAACATAGCGACGAGAAAATGCGGGACCGTAATTTATGTTACAGACTCATGGGTCTATTCACGCCTTGTCATTGGCCCCCGCGGGGACAATGAATCTCAGAACAATCTTCCGATTTATTCAACAAAGTCTAACATATTGTAGGTTTGTCCTCTATCTCTTCGTTTCGGACTTGATCATCCAGGTGCAATGCATGCCTCTACTCCATCGACGCCGGCTAGAATTGAGTCACTCACGAGTCAAGAAGCATTCGATTGGAACAAGTGAAGTGGTCTTTTGCGAGAACCACATTATGGACTGGACAAGCGGAATGTATGACACGGACCAGGATAAATTAGTTCAGTATTGAGGTGACGTAAAGAGCTTATATTTCTGTCATTTATATTATTTTCCTAAACTTGGAAACTACATAAAACATTTTTTAACTGAATTCAAAGATGAAGAGAAAATAAATGATCCGCTAAGGAACGCCGCAGTATGCATGTCCGCAAAGATTATATATCCAGACGTCAAGTTCGTAAGTGTGAAGGTTCATTCATCTCCTCTCATTAGTCCTTCTGGTGAAGTGGTGTTTTGAAAAGGCGTCTCTTATGATCGAACAAATTTATTTCGACAATTTCCAACTGACAATCTTAAATGGCTTTGCGAAAAGGTGATATACGTGTCTGTCCCAGCGACATACAATGGCGAGTGGAAAATTAATCAAGAATATTAATATTGACGAACACAACTGCCACGTGATGTAGAATCATATTTTCCATTTTTTCAATTCATTTTCGGTAAATCCAAACAATGTTGATGCAAGGTTTCGAGACAACTATAACAGGTATGACAGACCATTCCCGTCCATAATCACTGCAATAATGACAGAAGAGGGTCACAAATTAAATTTTGGCGACAGGCCTAAGGCAGTGAACAAGAACTACAACCGTGCTCATTTGCATAACCGGGTTCATTTGGACGCTGTGAATTTCTTAATAGAGCAAGTAGGAGTTAGAGTATTAGAAGATTTGATGGAATGCGTTGTTGGAATCAATCGTAGCTGATGCTGATCCGATCTTTACTGACGTTAATAACTCGGTACCGGAGACGTTCTGGCCGACAGCACGACAGAACCCGCTTTACGGCATGACTCCGCTTACGGAAAGACTTGTAGACAATGTTCTCCCTATTCCTTCGACGTCTGTTGAAGCTGAACGATCGTTCAGCTTCAGCATAGGATGGTTCGTAGGTACTAGGAGAGAAAGGCTGAACTGGACAACACTTGACCATATCATGAGGATAAAGTGAGTACTGCACAATGAATTACACATGAAGTTGAGATGTTAATGATCGTGACGGAAAGTTATAACTTCCTTCTATGTCGATCAGATATAACATACCACAAGATCTTACTCACTGGAACCCTGTGCTGTACATTATGTCATGGTTGGATCATGGTCATTGCGTGGTGGATGACAAGACATGTGTAACGTAAGCTGTAACATAGCCAGTTTAAACTAGTTCGTGAAATAGCTATGGAAAATAACCCAGTAATATTGCAAATGTGTAGTAACGTTATCTGCATGCCTATTTTAACTTTAGTCTGTAATCCTCTTGAGTTTGTCTTTGGGCTGACTTTGGTGGTACAGTCATGAAAAACAGATGTGAATGAATCGAACTGATTAGAGAATCTTCATACAAAGTTTCAGTTTATTATCTTAAGGGTGCACGCTTTGAACCTTAAGATCACCACTACCGTACAAACGAATATTTCGTTTTAAAATTTGAAAAATTATTTTCTCGAAGAAAACGAAACACTAGTAACCCCGGATTCCTTTCACGAAGCTTCAGTAAAAATTGTAGAAGAATCTATTTGAGGATGTCTTAGATAAATCGACCCGTGTCGATAAGTCTCGATTTACTGCCCGTGCCTATCACAAGGGGACTCTAATGAGACTTTTTGACACGGGTCGATTTATCTAAGACATTCTCAAATGGATTCTTCTAAAATTTTCACTGAAGCTTCGTGAAAGGAATCCGGGGTTACTAGTGTTTCGTTTTCTTCGAAAAAATAATTTTTCAAATTTTAAAACGTAATATTCGTTTGTACGGTAGTGGTGAGCTTAAGGCTCAAAGCGTGCACCCTTAATGGTTTCTCACCCATCCCACCATCATCGTGAACACGAGAACCTTAATAAGGATTAACACGTCAGCACTTACATACATCATATTAAGTTTGACATTAGATAATATTATTTTAAATTCAAGTTTGATCTGTTGGCTATTACACTATTGCTTATATAAATGGCACGGAAGAGATTAATCGGGGCCAAGTAACTTTAGTGTTCATCTTAAGGTCCTGCGGATTGCACGGACATAAATCTAAATTCTTAAGTTCTGCCTGCGGATTGCAAGGCTAAGTTAAAATTGGAATTTAATAAATCAGTTAAAAGTTAAAAACTCGGGAGTTTTCTCATCTTATTTCATCAAGAACGGTACGTAAAAAATTTCGGTCAATATCAGTGTAGATAATAAAAGAACCCAGGTTGGTAAAGTCGAGCCTTGTGATTTACTAGTCACCAAATAACTTTGTACGTGTTCGTCTGAACGGTCATTATCCCACATTCACTCAAATGTCAACTCCTGGTTCCCGACTAAAAGACAGAGTCGACATCGAGCGAAAAAGTAAAGAAGATTAATGCTAATCATTTTATTTGTATCGTTTTTCTGTATACACATGAATCAAGGCAAACAATGTTCTGTTACCACAGTTAACTTTTCAAGATGCCTTGGATACTGTGCCAACCAAACCTCCGACTAGACTTGGAGTTTTGATTAAGACGAGATTTCATCATGTTTGAGTTTTCCGACACGACCAATACTGAATGACTCATTATGACTCAACATTTCATTGTGCCAATGAAGTGCTTGGGAAGTTCAGCCTACTAGCTTATATTACCGCTCATATCATTATTAATAAATTGCGGTCAAAAGTTGACAATCGAATTTGATAAATGTATTTGTGAGAACTATTTAAAGGATCGGGCAGAAAAAACGGTGAGAGCGTCTATTTCCGGTAACTGTTTAAACTAACAGATGTTATAGTAATTATAGTGTTTTTTAAGCTTACTTTAAACTGTCGATCAAATATGAGGTTTTACTACAATAAACTTGAGCAGAATTGTGCAAATTAATTCTGATTCCTGTTGATGTTGTTCAACACAAACTTATTCATCGGAAGTTATGTTAATGGTGTGAAGAATGAAGTTAATATCCGAATTAATTTCTACAATTCTGCTCAAGTTTATTCTAGTATTCCATCCCACGTAGTATTGACCTGAGGGAGTACCTGCGGAGGTTTACGGGAGGAAACACATAACCGCCCGCCGCTTGCGTCGGTCCCCGCGCATAGGTTACCAAAGGCAAAAAATAAGTTTTTTAACGTTAAGTGCATGTAAAGGTTTTCCCTGAGGTTTGCAAAATTACTGACCCCACCGAATGATGAAAATGCGTGTACGTGTGGAATCTGAACTTTTATAATGGAGCAATACGCTGCGGAATTGTACAACGACAATGGAATAGGTGTTGAGCAAATGGACACCGATATATAGGTACCTAGAAGTAATATCCACTCAGCCCAACCCAGCACACGTGACAAAATGGTAAATACAGTGCTGAGTTTTGGAAACCACCATACAAGTTCCCCCGAACTTCTCGTACCAGAAATGCAAGGCGATGTTATCGCCGGCATCACTTCAACATATAACCGATTCCAAAACCTTCTAGGCAGTCCACCGAGTCCCGGAACAGAAGTACAAACTTTAGAAAGGAATCGAGCTGCCGCCGACACTCTGAGGTGGAACAGTATGATGCGGTCAGTATGACAGTCAGAAGCTATAGGTTCCAATCAAATGGATTATTACTAACAGAGAGAAATTAATTCCATGGTTGAAGTACCTAAAAGACGATGAAAACCCAGTAGCCTCGAGTCTCCGGTGTTCGCTTTGCCATGCGAACCGAAATAATCCTGCTTTGAACTAGAAATACGAGAACGAGATAGCGACATTGCTATTTTTTTATTACATGATACGGACATCCATGCGTTCAGCCGAGGAAGTCAATTTGTTCAGCTCAACAAAAGATGTTCAGAAATGTGTATGAATGTATATCCCGTTTAATAGCCACGGGACTCTGCTGAAATTGTTTGAAACATCAGGCGTCGTAGGCATAGATCATCACGACAATAATGCCCCACCAAGATATTTCCGACATGTGTCTGATTACATGCAGCGTACATTACTCCAGGAGTTTACTAACCCGGGCAAACATGTACCGATTATACTTGACGCCGCTACATGCAGCTTGGCACATGGCCAGCTTTGTGCTACAAATCGTGTCCACAGGATGGGGGTGGATGTCACTGCCGAAGGGTTTCTTACAAATATTAATATGTTGCTGAAAGAAGATACCGATAAATATAAAGTTCCCGACCTATGTGAATATTTCAAGAGAAACATTGTTGCAACATATCAGATGGCGTAAGCCCATTTTCAAGTCCGGAAGCGGATTGAGATTTTCTTCTCTCGCAGGAATTATTCGGAGACAGAGAGAAATTGTATAGAGTACATTGCATGCCACATCGATTACATTTAGCTACGAGACATGCCATTGATGCAATAGCGGAGTTGCAATATTTAATATTATATAATAAAATAATATAAGGCTATAGCTACCTTTTACAATGCACAGAATGTCATAAATTTGGCACATCTTAAAGCAATTGGCAAAAGTTCAAATAAAAAGCTCCGTCGCCTGACTTACATATTTGATCAGCGTTGGGCAACCAACGGAGACTTTTGTATCAACAGACTCCGCGTGACGTCTCCACTGTTAGTTCAATAGTGTCGCGGAAATGCTCACTTGAGCGGTCACCTCCACTTGAGCGGGGACCTCCACTTGTGCGGTCATCCTCTACTAAATGAAAATCGGACGGACGTATGTTTCTATTATATTTTAATTCAATTTTTAGAAAACCGAAATTTGATATGGAAGCTCGTTAATAGCAACAAAATGTAATTAAAATATTTTTATGGTGATTTTTTAGGAAATGGTTAGTGAATGGACTGAGATGATGAATAGGGCGAGCCAGTGGCGCAAAAATCACCGCCGTCGCTTAGCTCGGCGTTGATTATCGCAACAATAGTTCGCCCTATTCATCCTGGTGAACAATTTTATAAATGTCAAATTGTTGGAACTATGAAACTTTTTTATTATTCACCCTGTATTATAACATACATACATAAAATGAAAAAAATGATATTATCAAAGTCAGTGATTTGGACTTGGGAATGGATGGATCATACTGACCCCACCCTGACCCTCAAGATAAATTAAAGTCAGGCTGGGTGATGATAAAGTATGAATGTGAATGAATGAAGTGAATGTTGAGTATTTTTTATTTATTGCACTCTGCTGAATTTATTCTTGTCTACTGTACAAGTGCGTCTCCTTTACAAGGGATGCACTGTGAGTGTCCATCCCAAATACTCCCACACTCTGGGCATTCCTGTAGCCCATATTTCTTTTGGTATTCTTTCCATTCTGCGATCTTGTTTTCAGGGATACATCCCTTGTCGTCATTTTCAATAAACTTAACGTCAATAGAATGTGATGCAATAAATTATTGGAGACTGGACTCCAGGTTGTCCAGTCCAATATTCAACCTAACCAGATATTCAGTTATTTCCTTCTGAAAAAAACAAAATCTTTCGTGAAATTTGATTGAAATCCGGGTAGTAATTTTAAGTTTGCATGGTGGCAGTTTTTTTTTGGCCACCTGCAAATTTAATTATTAATTTGGGGTTGGTAAAGACTACGTGTGGAAGTGAAATTCATGAATTTTCAGTAGAGTAAAGTGCAGTGTCGTGAAAATTAAGAACAACGAATACAATTTGGGCATTTCAAGATAAGCATTCAATAATTTATTCTGACTGCTGCTGGAACCTTAGAACGGTAATTTAAAATTATGAAATTAGTATTTTTTAAAACAACGAATGACAACGTTTGTATAATATTTGATGATTCAATAAGGTATTTTTAAAATTCAAATAAAAATTATCAATAAATAATATTAAATAACCAAATCAAAATTAACAGTAAATATTTCCAAATGTCAAAATTTTACGAAACCATTTCAGAATAGCTTATGCTTATTAATATGTTTGACTGCTTCCTGTATTCCCTTGATAAGTTTTTGGGACTTATCTAGGGGAAGCTGAATTCCAAACTTCTTTTCTGATTTCTCATCGATTATTTGAATCGCAATAAACGGCGATCCGTGGGCGCTATAGTGTACGGCTTTCACAGCCCAATCACCGCCTTGTAAGAAAATAAATTCATTTAGTTCAAAGTCTATTCTAAGTGTGTTCATTTTTTTAAATTTTGCACGTACCAAGTTTGCAACAGAACTCTGGGATAAGGCAATCAGATTTATCAGGCTCTGATAAGTCGATCAAAAACTCATCCTTTTTATTCTTTTTAGCAGTCACGACATTTTTTTGGGCTGAGGTTTAAGAAGTTTTCTCTGGATGGGGCCCTTCTTGGTTGCGTTGGTCACCGCCGCGACTGTTTTTTTTGGATCGGCCTTTAGGCTTAGGCTTGATAACCACTTCTTCTTCTTCTTCTTCTTCCTCTTCTTCGTCGTCAACATCTTCAAATACCTCATCCTCCTCCATGTCAGAGGCACTAGAATGGTCGTCAGGTTCTAAAAAACAAACATTGTACATTATTTTTTAAAAAGAGTAAAAATTAATAATTCATAAAAAAGACGGAATTTAGCTTCCTCACCCGAACGTGGCATGTTTCGTGGCATGTTTCGTGGCACGATTCGGCCCAATATTTGACAGGGTATTAAAAAAATTGAAATGAACTAATTATTGAAGATAAGTACGCGGTCTTTTATATACCTACAGAGCGAGATTATGTGCAGAGGTGAGTCGTTATTTATAAAATCAGTTTTGAACTTTTAATCGATGAATGAATAAGTTTTGTCGATCCATGGCGAATACAATCTTATCATTCAAATTTATGCCGACGATTATAATGATGATGATGGTTCAAGAAATTAAGCTGTCAGTTTTTCATTCAATTTCAGTTTCAAAGTGCTGATTTTAAATTTACTCAGCAAATATTTGAATGGGAAAGATAATGTCTTGATGACATGGCTAAATACAATCACAATTTTTTAAGATAGACCCATCGATGGAGGCACCGATTTCACGTGATTTGTTTTTTTATGCCCAAGCCTGATCAGTATAAATGCTGGAAATTTAGGCCTTGTCATTGGTTTTCAACATATGTGAATGAATGAAGTGATTCTGTATCGGCAATTTTTTATCCGCAAGATTATGAATGAATGAACTATTTACCTATAAAATAGGACGAGATGGAAAAACGGAATCAGTACAAACTTAAGTGCTAAAAGGGTTTACAAGAACGATCACAGATTCATTTTTTGAAATAATGGAATCCGAATCCACTTCGACTAGCCATAATAAAACTGAAATTATTAGACCTCAGTCTTTAACTATCCCCAATAAAAAACCTGAGTCACGGAAATACGATTGCCGATATTGTGGGTATAAGAGGAGTGCCAAATTATATGGCATGAAATTACATAAGGAATTTTATCA
>JAQFYE010005410.1:0-12002 GCA_034694305.1 Protaphorura glebata | reverse complement strand
GCCCACCTGCAATTGTTTCAGCAATAAAGATTCTAGTACTAATTTGCAGAAGATTGCAGAATTCATTGCATATGATTTAGAAATAGTCGTCATGTGGAATCGCTACTTAATTCAACTCGAACCGTTAGAGCGGTTCGAATATAACCCAAAATTCACTCGAACTGGGTGGGCACTTTGCTGGTAAGGTTGACTTTAAGCAAATTGGGTGGGGATAAAATCCTGAAGTTCAGAGTTTAATAACTCCCGTACTTACTTTACAATGACCCATGACGTCACATACGGAGATCAAGTTACAAATACCGAATTCGGTCCTCCATGTGAAATAATGACTGGAGATTCGTGGACGGATTAGTTAGTATTCTTGGTGTCCAAATTAGCCAGTAATATTAAAATCGGAATGCACAGATGTAGCTGCAAATTTTGCCCTCTGTTATAGTAAAGAAAAAAATCCTAGTTATTCGTGTTCCTAAATTCACCATACGTATGTAGACACATTCCCGATGGACTTCTCTATTTTGTCAACGTTCCGTCCACTGGCTGACTCGAGGTCTGTATTATTTTCAATGTATGCGGCTGATGGCGATGAGCAGTTGGCACTTGAAATTGATGATAGAGTGACGGTTGTTTACCAGGTACAGTTATTATATGATTAATCAAAATAATGATTCGATCGATAGGGAAATGATATCAATTTAATTAGGACCCTGACACCCGCTCCCGGACGCGGGTCTCCTTCAACGAGACCATAAACGATGACAGGTGGCACCGCCTCGGCCTAAGCATCAAACAGAACTCCGTCACTCTCCTAATCGACTGTAAAGAAGTCGGAACCACCTACATAGCCCGGTCTACAGAGACGCCATTATCAAACACTGGCGTCATAATAATAGGACACCAACTGTTAAATGATAATTCTTTCTTCAACGGCGACATTCAACAATTGATTATTGAACCCACGCCGGACCCAGCTTGGACTTATTGCGAAGCTTATATGCCTGGGTGTGGGAGTCCATTGCCGGGGCGGGAACGGAGTGAAGGACAAGATGGCGAAGGAGAGATTGGGGAAGGGAATGAAAATCAGAGGGAGGTATACATTGGAATTTAAAAAATTAAATAAAAAATTAAAATTTTATATCAAATTTGTCTTTTTCAAATTTTATGATTAGTTTCAAATAATTTTAAAACATTCTATTCGCAGCCTTTGCAACCCCCAGCCGGAGACGTTGGTGGGTCTACCACCATCCAAGTCTTGAGAGGGACGCCCGGGCCGAGGGGCTTCACTGGACCACCAGGGCCCGTGGGCCCTAAGGGTAAGACTCCGATGTGATACCAGATTTCAGAAGTAAACTCGAAATAAAATATGCAGGCAACAAGGGGGATCCGGGGAGGGACGGCCTCGGAGGTACTACGGGAATTCAGGGGCCCCCTGGCCACGTCTTCATGATTCCTTTGTCATCCGCACAGACTGGGTCTAAAGGCCCGGATGCTACGGCCGAGAGTTTAAGACAGATGCTTGCTCAGCACATGGTGAAAACTCTTTGCTTTAAAAAAATTAAAACTTGTTAAGATTTTCAATATTTTAGTTTTGAAATATGTTATAGATATAGTAATATCATTTTTTTAACATTTTTAAGAATTTTTAACTAAGCAGTCCTCTTTATAAGAAAGGGATATGAATTAATAATTCTCGAATTTCTGCTTCCAATGTACGCGATAGATGGCAATGCAGGGACCACAAGGGCCAATGGGACTAACTGGGATACCAGGCCCTGCGGGACCGAGTGGCCCGGAAGGCGGCAAAGGCGAAGCCGGTGATATGGGTGAAACGGGTCCTAGGGGGTTGAGAGGGGACTTGGGTACTCCTGGAAGGGATGGAAGGAGGGGGCGACCGGGGAGGGACGGGGAGAGGGGGATGGCGGGACCGACGGGTGAGGTTGATGCCTTTTCTCAAAGTTGTATTTTGTAAAATGTTTTTAGAAATTATTTTTTTTAAATTGTCGCTATGAATTTCCGAAATCTTTGCACAGGAGAGAAAGGAGAGCAAGGGCCATTGGGAATACCTGGTTTGCCGGGAGAGAAGGGCGAGAGGGGGGACAAGGGTGCCGGGGGCGAGAAGGGGATGGTGAGTTGGCCTTTGACTTTATTCGTCACTCAATTTTAACTTTGACCTTCTGATTGATTTAGCCGGGACACGACGGCCAGCAAGGTGACGACGGAGCACAGGGACTGCCGGGTATAGCCGGAGAAATGGTAATTAGACATGTGGAGCCGTAAATTTAATTTCGTAATGGTCGTGCAAACGATCATTTTATTGTTTTAAATTATAAAAATCCCAAATTTGAATTAAAGGGCCCGCGTGGGTTCCCAGGAGCGAGAGGTTTTCCAGGGATGTCCGGCGTAAGCATGAACTTTTGTGTATTATTAATTTAAGTACATATTTTGCTAATGTGTGACTGATTGCAACAGGCCCCAGGGATACCTGGATCTGAGGGACCATCTGGCCCGAAAGGGAATCAAGGGGCCGGCGGCCCTGCTGGTAATATTTTATACACTTCACAATGTGGCCCAATCTCTCTATGACATATAGTAAATTCCTTTACAAAAACCCTCATTCTAACAGTCCTTCTGTACAACTTGTAGGACCTCCTGGGCAACCAGGTCCACAGGGCCCAGTGGGTGTTAATGGGCCACCTGGAGGTATAGGCCCGCCAGGTCCAGCCGGACCGCAAGGGAAACCGGGCTCACCCGGTCTCCCGGGTATTGATGGAATGGCGGGTCACAATGGGAACCCGGGAATCCCAGGTGCAAAGGGGGACAGTGGGCCCAAGGGGCCGCAGGTAAACTTATAATTTCTTGTAAGGCCCATTTTTAAGAAGGATTTTAATACCGTATTAATAATTCCTCCAGGGTCCGATCGGTTTCCCTGGTAATCGCGGCGTGAAAGGGGACGAGGGAAAGAGGGGTATTGGAGGGGCGAAGGGCGACAAGGGCGATCGAGGCCCAGACGGAGAGAAGGGAGACATCGGATCGAAGGGTGAAAGGGGTTTGACTGGACCGACAGGGGAGGCTGGTTTGGAAGGACCGGAGGGGCCGAAGGGTCACGAGGGTGAGGCTAGGATTTATATATTATCGTCCCCTAAAAATATCAACGAAAGAAACCTTCTTCCCTAGATAGTAGTTTATGAATACAAGTATGTACTCAAAAGAAATACCTTCATCCTCGACCACTAGTCAAAAATTTTCAATTCATTCATGGTTGGGGGTATTCACAAATAATGAACATAAAAACGCAGTCTTGATCTGTGGATTGAATGTGTGCTAATTAACCCCGCATGTCAACTGCATCGGTTTGGAACTTCTAAATAGGCTAATATGCCACATCTTCCAACAAATGTGTAAATAAACCCCACGTACTAACTATGTACAGCAGCTATGGTCTCCAAAGAAGCTAATTTTCCCTAGCTTTGAACGAGGTGTCAAATATTCCCATGCTCTAGCTACACCAGTTTTGAATTGGGCTAATATGTCCTACCTTGGATATGCCAGCTAGATCTGATCATTTCCAATATAAAATTAATACATCAGCTGAAATAATAACTGTTGAGAAAGTGAGGACTCATTTTCGGTGATGAAGTTGTTTCTTATGCGGACATAGTCATATTTTTTGGAAGGAATGCACTACTTTCTTTGGTTAAAAGTTACTCGGGACAAATCTATTTTTTAACCGGCACAAGAATAAGTAGTCATATAATTAATTCCGAGCGCCCTCTAACTCTTACTGCGCCCCACTCCAAAATTTTGTCAACATTTTATAGGACCCCGCGGAGAAACTGGCCCTGCTGGCCCAACTGGTGAAAAGGGAAAAGTAGGCTTGCCTGGGTTTCCAGGCTATCCGGGACCACCCGGGGAGAAGGGAGATAAGGGATCAGAGGGCAGACCCGGGTTGAACGGTGAGAAGGGAGATCGGGTGAGTTTTTCGTTTTTATCTTGGAACTAAATTTGAAATATGACCTTTGATTTTTAACTTATGAATATATACAGGGAACGAGCGGACAACCCGGGGAGAGGGGTGAGCTGGGTAGTCAGGTAAATTGGGAGAAATAAAATGTTCAGAATTTCTGATAAATCGTTTGTTTCGAATTTTAAAATGTTTTCCTCAACTCCCAAATTTCAATCTAGGGCTTCCGAGGGCCAAGGGGCAAGAGGGGTAGGGACGGAAGGACGGGCCCGAAGGTATGAAGATATTCGTGTATAAATAGAATTTCTAAAAATGAAAACAAATTAATTTTAACACCAACATTTTGTAACTTTCGTCACAGGGTGACACTGGACAGCCAGGACCACCTGGGGCGGTAAGTACCTCATTTTGGGTACTTCGACACTTCCTCCTAAATTTTATTTAATGAAACCTTATAAATTGCGTAGATAGGCGAGAGGGGTCCTCAAGGAGCCGAGGGTCCTAGGGGCTTCATTGGGCCACCTGGCATTACAGGACCAACGGGCAAAGATGGGGTGAGTTTGGTGTAGTCTTCAGAGGGCGAATAGGCCTTAGGACGAACGCTGAGACTAATTTAACATTGCGGCAAAGAGACTAAATTCCGATTCACTATTTACAGATCACTGGGCCGCCAGGTGAACGTGGACCGCCGGTAAGTAAAATTCGGGCCTTTATTAGAAAATTCCAAAAACCCTGATCTAATAGCAGATTACCTACCCAGGGAGAACCAGGGCAAAAAGGCCCGATCGGGTCACCCGGGGTAGTCGGTCCACCTGGGCAAAGCGGCGAACCTGGCCCCATAGGATCAAATGGAGAACCAGGGCAAGGTGGACTGCCGGGAGAGTCAGGTCGGCCCGGGGAGCAAGGCAAGGAGGGACCTACAGGCCCTGTAGGACCCCAGGGGAAACCGGGACAGGTTGGACCACCTGGTCTGCCTGGATTCCCAGGTGAAAGAGGAACGGCTGGGATACCCGGAATCCCTGGACTGAAAGGAGAGGCTGGGGCATTGGGTGTTGTGGGTCCGAGTGGGGACAAAGGAGCGCAAGGAGAGATGGGCAAGGAGGGACCGCCCGGGGCGGAGGGTAAGTTAAGATTCCACTGCACAATAACACGCTCAGACTGCCAATCGGCCGTTCAGTTAACGTGAGGTTTGATTGAGTTTTTTGTTATTAGGGCGAATGGGGCTAGCAGGCCCGATCGGGCCCTCTGGAGCCAAGGGGGAAAGGGGTGAGACTGGTATAGGAGGAGTTGCGGGTCTAGATGGTCCCATTGGGCCAAGAGGTTTGGCAGGACCGCCAGGACCAATTGGAGTGCCTGGGGAGGATGGGGATAAGGGGGAGATGGTGAGTTTTGTGTAAAATTCTTAGACTTGTAAAGAATGTTCGGCCGAACGAATGTTCGGTATTCAGTTTCGTGATAGAATATTATGCGAATAGTATAAACACCGTAGAGTGATATGTCCATGGAAAGGGTGTATATTGGCAAATTGATCACCAGTTGTGGACGAAACATTAATTTTTTTAACCTTACAAGTCAAAATTATACTTACATTTCCTGATTTAAATTCATAGTTAGTAATCAAATTCTATACATTTCGTATTGGATGAGAGCAAGGTATTCCCGATGTCATACCAGGAAAAAAGCGCTCAATGTATGGTTGTGTGTACTTGCTGGTGCAGACAAATATTTCCTATTTTTAGTTCTGACAGTTTGGAATCTACAATTTCAGTTTGATTGTTCTTCCACCATTTCCAGTGGATATTATCAATTAATATGAAATCATGTATGAGTCGGTTCGGCGTCAGAATTTGAAGAAGAAGTTTAGGAAGGAATTCAATGTTGCTGAAAATACAAGTGTTAATTTGGAAATATTTACTAGTAGTGGTATGTGTGGCTTTAACGTACCTATTGGGTGGGATTGAATTGGATTCTTAATGAAATCATTAACTCCGCTAAGCTTACACAATATAAGTGTAAAGAACGACACATTTATTCGTCAGAGAAAGTCGCTAATTCCACCCAACTACAGGGTGACACTTAACCTGAGATGTGCATTTTGTAGAGAATCTTATAACGGATATAAGTGGCCATTTCGCTTGAAGATTCGATGCGCGCAGCGGCGCTGACGAGAGGTTAAGTAAAAATCGGCAAGAAAACAGATATTTCAATGGTATCTTGACAAAAACGCGCCCAAACAAATTTCTTTCAAAAAATCCGCTAATGCTATGTTTTTTTGCAATAATTTTATACAATTATCGAAATTTTGTTGGACCGGTTTGGAGAAAGTCTCACTAGCGCGGCATTTTTATTAAAATTATCAGATTTTTCTCTCCACCAATGGCCCCCCGTCAATGAAAAATCGACTTTCTCGATACCGGTCCAACCAAATTTTGATAATTGTATAAAATTATTGCAAAAATGATAGCATCTGCGGATTTTATTATTTTTTGCATTATTTTGCCCGCGTTTTTGTCAAAATACCGTTGAAAATTTGCTTTTCATGTCGATGTTTACTTAAACGCTCGTCAGCGCCGCTACGCGCATCGGATCTTCAAGCAAAATAGCTTCCTAGATCCTTCCTAAGATTCTCTACAAAATGCATATCTCACTTTCTGTCTGACTCCCCCAGATTGAGCTGACCATGGGGGGGGGGGCAAAGGTTACGTGTCACCCTTTTGACAGAACATAATAATCTTATATTTTATGGGCATTTTGACTTTTCTGTAGTAGCGCATATGACCAACGCAATCTTTGGTGCGCGCGCTTTAATTTGACACGCATTTGTGTAATGGGCTGCATATTCGGCCGAATACTCGGCAATATTTGGCGAGATAGCAGCACTATTCGGTACACTTATCGTTCCTTTGAATCTAACCCGTTGACAGGGCCCGCCGGGAGAGAAAGGTTACAAGGGGGCGAAGGGCGATGCAGGCCCTGGTGGAGCACAGGGGTCTCTTGGCCCCAGGGGCGAACCAGGCGGAGTCGGCCCTGCTGGCGAAAAAGGTTTTCCTGGGTCGCTAGGCTTGAGAGGGCCTAAGGGAGAGAAAGGCCCGCACGGAATAGTCGGTCCAGCGGGACCTCAAGGGTTGCAGGGTAAGGCTACCAAGATTTTGTTGGGCACTTTCGGGTGTAATTAATTAAATCCAATACAGGCTTACCGGGGCCGAGTGGGATCAAGGGCGAGCTCGGTGACACGGGGGCAAAGGGCCCATTGGGCCCGGCAGGACCCGCTGGAGAGCCAGGGGCATCAGGATCGAAAGGAGGAGAAGGACTGCCCGGTGGGCCAGGCCCGGAAGGACCGCAAGGGGCTAAGGGTGAGAGTGGAAACCCCGGACCTCCAGGACCGCCCGGAAAGGATGGAACGCACGTGAGTTTTTGTTTAACGTTGTCTTGAAAATTTATAAAAAATTTAATTTTTAAAGGGCGAACGAGGACCACCGGGACCGAAAGGCGAGGAAGGAAAGCAGGGTAACCAGGGGTCCGGTGGGCCAAGGGGCCCACACGTGAGTCAATATAATTTGATTTTTAAATGTGTTCCGTTTGCCAATGTAGTTTGTGACTCCAGGGAGTAGAAGGGCCAAAGGGTTCAGCGGGATCTCCAGGCTTCCCGGGCGCCATAGGAGAACCAGGACCGCCTGGTGTAAAGGGAGATCCAGGTAGGTATGACTTCAAGTGACATTGGTTGACCTCGACTCATACTTGACCTTCGAAATTTCTAGGGAAGGACGGGGATGATGGGAAATTGGGCGAGGCAGGCCCTGCAGGACCCGAAGGTCCAGCCGGGAAAACGGGTATACCAGGACCTCCAGGAAAACCGGGTAAGAGATTTGACGTAGCTGAGAAATGAAAACTTAATTCAAAAAGGGGTCCCTCCTTACCATCTCGTAATTCCACAGGTTCTGAGGGGCCGGCCGGGGCACAAGGAAATACGGGACTGCCTGGAGAAGGTGGAGACAAGGGACAGGCAGGGCCGGTAGGTCCTCAAGGTCCAGTGGGTCCACAAGGTAACTCAGGCTCTCAAGGTCCGCCAGGATTGAGAGGAAGTTCTGGGCCGGCGGTAAGTAAAAACTTTAACATAGAGACTCGAATATTGAATGGACTTTTCACCTTTGACCTCGGTCGAGTCGGTCAACGTGAGCAATGTGTGACCTCAGCAATGCATATCGTTGACCCAGCCCTCACATTTCCTTACGATTGATCCTTCAATCTGATATGACTCGTATATGACCTCGGATTATGTTAACTGCTGCAGACTGAACCTTCATTGACGTCCTTGATATTTTCGTTTAGCTCCAACCTGGTCGAGATATTGCAGTTTCACATTTTTCCGTCTCAAACGATTCCACTTCGACTCCGACAAGAACCAAATTTCACTCTTGTAATCTAACTCAATTTTGACATTTTCCAAGTAGCGGTCGAATTGCATTGACCAAACTAATTTCAGCATTCGCCAGTACTGGGGTCTACTGAATTAATTATTTGACCGAAAAAGAAGTAGTCAGGTGTAGTGCTTTCTTTAATTAATGAATGTTAGCCTGGTCCAACGTTACAGGATTCTCTTGATGGTTTAAGTCCAAAGTTTACCGGCTATCCGCTAATCAAGTGATAGATTTTAGAGTAAATTTTGCGCATAGGATTATTAAACGTAATCTTCTCAATTCGGGCCCCAGGAGTCTGAATTTGTCGACAGAAATAGTCTCCGGGCATTGACAACGGAGACCGGAATTCGGTTTTTCAATTTTGACCTCCATATGAGCTTTTGGGCTACCGTAGACAATCTGTGAGTACGGAGTTTTGACAGTTGGGGTCATGTGCCCCGACCCATCTCCTTATGACCTTGCTCACATACGCTACATCATTGTTAAGCACACGATATTATGATTCGGATCCCTAAAACTCAAAGTCTCGACGGTGACCTATGGCTTCAGAAATGGAGGTCAAAGTTGAAAACTCGAATTCGGAATTCTAACTAATGACAGGAGATTTGTGTTACGGTTACCGGCGTAGTTAACTCGTAAACGGTAAATACGGACAAGTCAGTTAGAGCTTAGAATCAACCACACGGCTTGACCGACTGGACGTAATTATCCTCTGCTGACCTCTGGCAATTGAGCTGACCTGTGAATCCGGTGGCTTTTGTCAGTCTATTGGTGAATTGAATCATTTCTCTGACACTAACTCTGGCCATTGGGCTTACCTTTTAACCCGTTGACTTTTGACATTCCAATTTTCATTTCAATTTTTTCAATTGAATCATTTTTCTGACACTGGACTTGACCAATCACCTCTTGTGACACACACCGATGGGAATTGCCCCCTTTCGCTGACTTAAACTTTTGTTGACTACAGGGCGACGTGGGTTTGCCAGGCGCTCCAGGCTCCAACGGCTTGGTCGGTAAATTCGGAGACCTTGGACCCAAGGGCATGAAGGGGGATCGAGGGAGGAGGGGCCCCAAAGGCCACCCAGGGACCATAGGACAGCCGGGACTGAAAGGGGAACAAGGCGAGAAAGGCGAGAAAGGTAGGCGTGCATGTCATAAAACTTCAGCCCTAACCCCTTCTACTATCTCAGCACACACCGCTTGTTTCTTTGTTCCAAGAGTTCTAAAATTCTATTCAATTTCAAGGTCTGCCTGGTCTCCAAGGCACTGCTGGACCGAAGGGCGAGATGGGCCCTACCGGTCCCATCGGGATGAAGGGATCAGATGGGCCGTACGGTGTCGCGGGACCAGAGGGTAAGTACGGCGGGGGGTCTTATTGAAAGGTCCGCTCAAAATTCTTGAATTCTATTGCAGGACCACCTGGACCGAAGGGAGTTGAAGGGCCGGCAGGACTGAAGGGCGAATTGGGGCCGGCCGGACAGCCCGGACCCGCGGGTGAGTAGAAGCCCTTAATTAGTATTGGATTCTTGATGAAAATATTTTTTTTTGTCGCAGGCCCACCCGGGGAACTACCCCTCCTACCCCCAGAGTTATTGTTCAGTACGGGGACGAGCCCCAAGCGGAAACGCTCGGTCGGTAGTACGGAGAAGGGGCAACAGCGGGAGAAGGGCAGGTAAGGGTCGGAGTGGTCAAAGCTGGAATGCCTCAATGATGCACCGCCTTTATTTCTACAGCACCCTGGAAGAGGACTCTGAACTCCAGACGAAACTACAAGAAGTGTACGCGGATGTTTATAATATGAGAGTTGAATTGGAGAGAACGAGGAAACCGTTAGGGACGAGGGACAACCCTGTCAGGACTTGTAGGGACTTGTACTATGGACATCCACACTTTAAGGATGGTAAAAAAATATTTTCTCTTCTGAATTTTTGTTTAAACTAACTTGGAATAATTCGTTCAACTATTTCGAAATAGACTGGTACTGGATCGACCCAAATCTTGGGATGCCGGACGATGCTGTTTACGTATTTTGTAATCTAACGAATGCTGGGGAGACTTGCGTGTTTCCTGAAACCAGAACGACGAGATTGAGACAAATAGCTTGGGCTAAGCATAGTGAGAAGAAAGCTGCTTGGTTCAGTCAATTCCACCAGGGATTCGCTGTAATTTGGTCTTTTTGGCCTCATTTTTTAATTTAAAAACATTTAATACTTTATTTTTTGAAATTTTTTATTTGTGATGGGATATCACTTTTCCACGAAATTTCACTTTTTCGGCTCAACTTTCATATTTTTGATGGAATATCGCTTCGCGAAACTTCGTTTTTTTGTGAAAGTTCGTTTTTCCGTGAAATTACGTTTTTTCGTGAAATTCTTTTTTCGTGAAACTTCATCTGTAAATAATATTTGGATTTTTCGTGATTTCGTAATTTTTCGTGAAACTTAATTTTGTGAAAGTTCGTTCATTCGTGAAATTTGGTTTTTAATTTTACTTTATGTTTTTTCTTCGTCTAAAAATTTCAGATTAACTACGGCTCCATCGGAGACGTCCAACTCACATTTTTATCCCTTCTCCACGGCCAAGCCAGCCAGAATTTCACTTACATTTGCTCAAAGTCCGTGGGGTGGTTCGACAACCAAGCAGGGAATTATAACCAGAGTCTCAGGTTCCTGGGGAACAATGAGCAGGAGTTCACGTACGGGTCTAAGATTGTAAAGGTGACAAGGGATGGCTGCAAGGTGAGTGTTTTTTGAGAATCTTTGATTTTTTTTCTCTTCAAATGTTATTCGTTTTTTTTTTAAATATTCTCTTTTGAAATTGTCCGTTTTCTGCCGTCGATCTTCCTGTTGACCTTCGCTAATCCCCATATTTACTAATTTGTAGTATTTTTCCCCCTAGGACCGCTCTGAAGACTCGAAAACTGTTTTTGAGTTCAGAACTCGGAAATCCCACCAGCTCCCAATTATAGATTTCCTACCGCAAGACTACGGGGATGGAGTCAAGTCGTTTGGCTTTGAAGTCGGCCCAGTTTGCTTTAGATAAACTTCACTATTGACTTTTTCTTTCAAATTAGAACATTCAAATGATCACTGCCATATATACATCTGTATACGACTTAATTTTTGTACAACTTTTTAGATTATGGTTTAATAAAAGAAAAGTTTGGTTTTTTAAATTTTATGTTAGTGAAATCATTTTTTTTTCACGAAGCAGCCGTTTCTTCGTGAATTAGCAAATCAATTGAAAGGAATGTGAGAGAGAGGTTAGTTGACGGCACGAAAAACGGCTAGACCAGCATTTATTATGTTCTATTGTGTGAGTGCTTTAATAATCATAAATGTTCTATATTATGCGCTATTTACGTGGTAAATGTAAACTGGTGTGACATGCAAATATATAATTAAATACAAATAGAGCAAAATAAAACGTGACTCCTTTCACGTTCTTTGTGGATTCTGGCTATGGTCGTCGGCGAGGAAGGGTCAATAATTCCATTCCTTTCGCTAATTGCATATAAAATGCATATTAAAAAAAATACACCTCACCAATTGACATAGCCGCTGAGGCCGAATCAAACGTCGCGTATTTTTGGGTTGCTTCCCATTTGGCCTAGAGACGTACAA
>JAQFYE010005409.1:0-12002 GCA_034694305.1 Protaphorura glebata | reverse complement strand
CTTCATAGATTAAATGACACCATAGATAATTATTTTCAGAAGATCCACCGACGGTATCTTTATTGCTATATTTCGATTCATTCTTCGAGATCATTTTTTGGAGAAAGTCGATTCTTCACTTGGAACACATTGGAGTTTAGAAGGAACAACCTTTCTTTCAAAAATTAAATTTTTAACCAAAATCAACTTAAAGCCTGTGACTTCCAAACTGACATTTTCGATTGTGAATTCTTTTTAAACACTTCACCAAATTTTTCAATCACGTTAAAATCTATTTAATAAATAAATCAAAATTTTGAATAGCTTATATTATAATTGACGTCAATATGACGGAGATGCTTTCAACTATGAGTATTGCATTCAAAAATCACAAGCATAAATATTGAGATTGGTGAGGATAGAAATTCAAAAGGACAATTTGCATTGTAATTTCCAATTTTTTGAACGCGTAATTTTTTTTGAAGCCATTCTACATTTTATGGAACCTCACGTGTACAACCATTATGTATCAACATTTCAAATTGAAGCAAGTTTTTTTACGGAAATCGGACGAACAGTTTATAAGGAAAATGAAAATCTCTTGATAATTAATTTTTTAACCATTTTCTACCGTATGAGTACATTAGTGTTTGCTTATCATTAGTCTTAACTACATTATGAAGGAAATTAGTGAACCGGCATTGGTGTTGAGGGCAATCGGACACCCCAATTTCTTCCAGACAAGCTATCCGTCAAATGAGGATTATAACCTTCGTCCATGACAAAACCATTTCTCAATTGGAAATTTACAGTTCGTCGCAGTCCATTTGCTAAACGCTCCGTATTGTATCTGCAAAATATCAAGTTAAAAATAATTACTGAAATTCACGGTGTTAATTTTGCTTCCATATATCATCGGGGCTACACAAAAATTCAGACAAAAATATGATATGCTCAGTTAATGTCTCACGTTTAGGACGTAGTTAAGAGTCCACCTTGCGCCGAATTTAAGCGATAAGGCATCACCAACTATTTCCATTCCACGCATGCATACTAAGGAAGAATTTGCTTACCTTTGCATCATAAAATGATGGTAGTACAAGAAGAGTTCGCCTCTGCGATCCCCATAAATATAATTTGGTGGGTCACTCGGGTAGCCGATATGCCAAAACCAGTGTTGAGAATTTACTTGGATGTCCTCACGAAAATACCAGAGACGATTCTCAATCTGGTTGTCTTGTCCGAATCTCTCATCGAGTACGATACACGCCTAAATAGATAAGTCGTTTGAAACTATCTTTTGTTAAGTTAGTGTAACTCGCTGTCCTGTCCTAAATGAATCCGACAAGATGAAGTATCAGATAATCTGATAGCTCACCTTTGTTTTTTTACGTCTTACTTCCCCTCTGCGAAGATTTTGAGCTTGTTCGATGGCTTCTGCGCTGATAAAAGCGTCTGGCATTACATCAACTGGGTCAGGTTTATAAAGTCCTCGTAAATCCGGCCGAATTAACGTGACAGTCGTTAATGCAGTATACCAAACCTTTGGATGAAGAACAGGGTGACCCTGAAGGTCCCGTGCCATTGTTAGCAAACCAGTGTCGCTTTTCTGGGCTGCAATTGTAAAGATAAACTTAATTCTTATATTTGTCGCCCATAGCGAGATATACATTTTGTAGTAATAATATAATTACACGTCAAGTCAATGAGTACGTGAATATAAAAACAAACCTAAGAGTAAGTTGGCAACGGTTTTGACTGCTCTTTGACAATTCGGATTTAATGAGTAGAAAAATGATCCATTTTTGCAACCTTCTGAGGCAACTGAGATTTGATCTCCTTCCAAGAAAGATTTCCTTGACGTGTCCACCTCCGTGAACAGTTGCAAATAAAGCTTTTGATTTGGATTTTCGAACTCTTGAGCCCCAACTTCAATTTGTACTATGATCAATCAAAACAATAAAATTCGAATAAGCTTTTCTAATACAAATGAATACGACGAACCTAGTTAAGACGCGTTCGATGTTGTATTAATTTTTTTTAATTCATTTGACTTTTTAAATATTATTTTTGTTCTACTTAATTTTTAATTTAGTTAATTAAAACCTTGCACTGACCCATTCCAATCAGCTGTAGTGATAAAACATTTAGCAGAAGTGGACTGAGGAAGACATTTAGTATTGAACACATTTTTGACTCAGAAATCCTTTCAAATCAAAAAAATACAAAGCCGGATCGAAACGTTGTAAAAATCAATTTACTGTGATACATATTTATTTATAGATGCAGTTGCGAATATTATTTATATTGAATCTTGGGAATTTATTCAGTAGGGTAGGGTGGATCATAACGACTTGACTTTAGACTTTTTCCGGGAAGTAAAAATTTAACCATTCATTCAATAGTTTTTGGATAATTCCATTCCGATTGATTTTTCTTTTGTCTAATAAAATACATGAATAATCCAATAGGTCGGTGCATGTGTTGCTCGTTCAAAACATTTTGTGGGGACCCTGGAACCATCGCGGAACATCCAATTGTTATTTCTGTCTAATTCAATTGTCACTTCAGTATCAACGTGATATGAAATGCTTTGCTGGCTAATTTTGTATATCATTGACATTATATCATTATGGAAAAGTCAACTTCCCTGTCTCCACTTTGGTTTACAATTCATCAATCACATTTCAGAAAACTCAAAATCGTATCAGTATTCAAATCCAAACCAGGTTAGCCACGCGCTCTCAAGATATTATGCAACTACTAGTTTCAAATTAAAATTTGTTAAAAAAAAACCGTAATTGAGCACTTGCTCTGAACCGGACTGGGCGATCAACCAGAAAATGCAATTTCCGGTATCTGGAGTTTGGGAAATTAAATTGTTGATGAAATCACATGGCATTAGTTTTTTTTTCTTCGCCAAAAATAATTCCCTGAGACAATTTTCAGTTTAGGAAGAATATTACTACTAAAAATAGATTTTCCCGTTGAGATTCTATAATCCATAATGTTCCAAAAAATGACTTGGTTTTGTCGAACACACTTGGGATACATTGTCAGGTGTGTTCCCTAAATTGAACGTATAAATCAACTAATAAATGGAGATACGCGAGTCAGAATAATTTAACAATTCGATTGGAACTAAATAAATTGGAATATTTTTACACAGATTTGTCATGTTATTTCATAATAAATGTGGCTTAAACGTTTGCTATCTCTCCCCTACGTTAATCCGTCATCACATTTCATGATTTATGTCACTTCGTACGTAACAACTCACGCATAACGAGTGATAAAAATACATCTGATATTGGAATGCGCAAATAAAAGTTTTTATCTTTTGTTTACCGCTAGGGCGTGAAGTTGAGTATATGTAGACTTTATACAACACTCACATTTTTCATTTGCAATTAATCTCTGTTTGGGATGTACGGAACTAGTTTAAAATTAGCACAGTAAAACGTTTTTCTAAATAATTTTATACAAAGTATTCAATTTTTTAGTGTCGAAGACATTTTAGATATGTCATCCCGTAAACCTCGTTTGGACATGCAAATGAGGTCGGTTTCTGTCCCAACATCGCGATTTCCATATGGAACAAGGCTGAGCTCAATCACATTTCTGGATCCGCCCGTTCAACCATTAGCTAATTCCGAAGATGATTCAGGTGGGTAGACTTGAACCTCTCTATTAAGACCACTAAATTATTTAGAATTTTACATTACATTTTAATTTCTAGAATCCACTGAGACAGACCCTGGACAAACAGAATCTGAAAATATCAGTTTGAAATCACATAAATTGAAGCAAATAAAAATAATTGACTCGTCAAGAAATGCTACTTCTTGCCATTGCGATTGTAATTCTAATCCTTCGTGCATTCATGTTCTCGCATCTACTGGGGAAGTGGAATCGTTACAAATCGCCCTGAGCAAAATCAAAGATGACACAGTTCTAAATTTATTTGACAAAAAAGGCAGAACTGTTCTTCACTGTGCAGCAGATTTTAGAGGTTATAATTTTGAACTGTGAGTGTACCATTTATGTTCCTGGAACAATTAAACTAACTTAAATATTTTTGCGTTATAGGTTTTCATGAAATAGCGTTGGATTGTGCGAAAGTCATCCTCACACATGTCCTCGAAATTCTGAAGAACGATTTGTATAAGGAGGAGAAAGTGGAAACATTTGTAAATGCGTGTGATCGGAAAAAATTCACAGCACTTTATTTGGCCGCCAAACGCGAGAATGCGGATTTGTGTGATGTGCTAATCCGCTGTAAGGCTGATTGGGATATTAGGTAACGTTTCGCAATACTGAAATTGATGTTTGTACTAGGTGTTTCAAAACCTTTGGCATAAGCGTCCAGTGTAGCCCAATTCTTGTGTCTTCCGGAAGACATTCTTGTAAAGAAGCGTGTGTTCAAAATACTTTTTCACCAGGATAATTTTTCAGTTTCGATTTTATATTTGGTCAAGATAGTAATTTTTAGAACGTAAAACGCACTTCTGAACACAGCCATGTCGGGATAAAGTTGAGCGGGTGAAATTGGTCGACCTTCAATAGCCACCTTGTAAAACAATATTTTTTAAATCATTTTTTCTTGAACTCCTTCAGGTCTTGGAGAGGAAAATCCCCGGCTGAGAAAGTATTTAAAAAGATACCACAGTTAATTGTTCAATTAATTGAAGAATCTTCTAATCGCAAAAACCCTGAATGTTATTACGTGGACGGAGAACGATCAACGGTTTGTCTCGACTTTGGGTAAGAAATTGTTTCAATCGCCACAGGGCTATACTCTATGGAATAAAATTAATATTTCAATACTACAGCCGTTATACTACCGCTTGAAACTACTAGTGAAATTCCAATATTAACCATACACCAGACGGATTTGGTTCTCATCCAAATTCTCTACAACATTATTCTAGTCTAGTTCCTATTTCGTCAACTCATTCCGCTTGTTTATTATTGCCTTCCTGGGAAGTTGTTAAGAAAGCGAGTGGTAATAAAAGAAATAATGGCAATCGGTTGGTTTTGGTTAAGAAAGGGATCTTCCGCATTTGGCTTAGCCTGGTTCATTTTGTAATGTCTGCCAGATGCTCTTATTCTTATTCGGCTAACACCAGAAGTTTTATTTCTCGGAACTCCTTCCTTTGCCCCATTAATCCTTCCCTCAAATTCGACCATGCAAAAATTACAAAAAGTATTTGAGCGTGAAGTGTATCCCTAAAACTAATATGTTCATTAAAATGCTCTTCTCGTACAGAGTATGGCAAATTTAGTGAACTAATCGTATCCGTTGTGAGTCCAGTCCTCCATGTTCCCTAGCATTGTTTTTACCTAATATCAAAGCTATATTGATTAATTTTGGAACTCGAACAGTAGTTCAGTAGTAATGGTTACAACACTGAAAATAATGCTAGTTTTACGCCATACTTGTCCTTTCTCCGTTCGGGAAAAATTAGTCAATGCCCGCAATGAAATAAATAAAATAACTAATTGATAATTTCGATACGTCCCATTTAAGAGAATGTATGATTTGACGGATTTTATTCCTAACCGCTGAATAAGCTTGGATAAATTTTCCGAAATAGAAATAGGATCCTAATTCCTAACATCCAAACTTACACATTTCCTTGACGCGTACGGCGATTTATATTTATTCATAACTGAGTCAAATTGAATAAACTCTTCGTAGATGAGCTCGACGCGATGGGTTTAGAATAATATGAATTTTAAGATTTGACCGATGAAATTATGACCATGAGAATATTTAACCTGAACATCTGGCCTAATTTAAAATTTTAGATTACTGTAATCACCATACTACATTTCTTCTGGTACCCGACTTTCCTACCCCATCATGCACGACCTACCACTACTGATTTTTTTAATGCTAGAGTGCAAAAAACCCCTGCGTCTACGACAGATAAAAACCTCACATTATAGAAAAGGTTGCCCTTAGATATATCAGGCCGAGAATTGAACTCGGTCCGAACGGGTAGCATATTGAAACCTCACACTACTATACTGTTCTGGACCTGGTTTAATTAATTAATGGCCTTATTTTGTATTTAGAACGATTACAACTTATCCAAGTGTGTCAGATGTTAAGTCAAAAAGGATTGGACGCTACGAAGAGTTGGACTATCTCTCCAACATTTGCTACACACCATTGCAGCACCGAATGGAAATATTAAAGCAACCGCTGGTCAAAATTCTAATTTGGAAAAAATGGCAGAAAATTAAATGGTTTGTCCTTGCTGCACGAGTCTTTCAGGTCAGAACTCATCAATGCAAGCAGAATTCGTCTGTTCCGAATTTGCATTATTAATGTCACCGATATTAGTCAATGGAAGGTTTCATTATAATTATCCAAATTACACATTTTTGTTTCTTTCCCATTCCTCAGTTCAGAGTTGCTTAAAATGTTGAGAATTCTTCCAAAAATAACTTTCGAAAATAAAGTTTTTTTTGATCTAGACGTTGTGGGTAGTAATAAGTAAGTTTTGAATAAAAATAAATGCAACGAGGACAGATCTTAATCTGAACCGTTCAGTTAGTAAGTTAGTTTGACACTTAAAGAAGTTGAATATTGTAGGACACATTCTATCATGTCAGAACATTAGTCGGTACACGAGAAATCACTTTCTTAAGTATAGTGCAGTGGTTATGTGGAGCTAATAATTCTTCCATTGTCCAGATTGCCTGGTTTCTTCTGTATTCTGTCTTTCTGATTCTTGTGTATCGCCATGACTGTCCGTACCAGAGTGACATTCAATACAAGTTTAATCTGTGGCTTAACTTTGAGGAACCTGAGTTGAGAAATGATACTGGAGAGTCACGTAAGTCGAATTTACAAATAATATTGTGGAAAGTCGGCAGCTCGATATTTTCGAACTTCTTAATCGCTGTGGTATTTGGATCGGCATAAGTTCAGACCACTTTCAAATGTAACGATAGGAAAGTCAGGAATGTCCAGAGTTGTGTGTGCCGGGCTTACTACATCAATAAGGTCCCGGGTTCATTTTATTTGTTGGTCCACTTCCCAATTCCTTGTACAGCTTGGTGTCCTCACGGTATATACTTAGTCCTTAGAGGTCGTGGTTTACTTGTATGGGCCGATGGGGCCTCTAGAGTAAATTCACTAGAGAAGAGTCACCTCGATGATATCAATCAGGACTCCAAGCCATTCTTTCTGCTGATGAAGCGCTAATTTGAACTGAAAAGATTATAAGAATAACTTTAATTTTAACTTCAATTTATATACAGATTCAAATTCTGAAAATGAATGTCAATCGAATATCGGGAGCATTCTGGTCTGGATCCTCCTTGCAACTCTCCTGCTTGATCTTATATTTTTTCAACTACCGCCGATTAGGGTTCGTTGGCGACGATACTGGCATCCGATGAATGATAGAAATTTTCGGAAATATTACAAAAGATTCCTCCTCTTCCTAAGAATCATACATGCCGGAAAAATTTCATTCCTGTGCATAACTTTTTCTACTCTGTATCCCGTCATAATTGCTACAATCCAAGATACAAGCATAAAATTAGCATGGGACGGATGGTATATCCTAGCTTCGGTAATACTCTAATATTATATTCACATCAATTGACAACTTAATTAACCACTTTTTGCGGAACTAATTGATTTGGTGTTTTTTTTAGATAGGAATTGCACTGACATGGTTTAATATATTGACCCAAATTGGAAAAATTCCAAAGTTCAGGATTTACATCAAAATGCTGACTACGGTACATTTTGTAAAACCGATTGAAATTTTATATTTTATTTTTAATTAAAATTTTGAATTCCTCTTAGGTCTTGCAAACTTTAGGACTTGTCCTTCTAATCTACAGTTCTGTGATTATTGCATTTGCAATGGTTTTCTGTATATTACTGCCCGGGGTGAGGATTTTATTCATGATTAATTTCGATTCATTACATATTTAATTGAATCTCGTCTGTTACTTACTTGTTTAAATTTCATTTTCAATGCAGTCAGCACCATACTCCTCCCCATTGCAAGCTATTTTAAAAATGTCTAATTTTTTCATCGGAGAAATTAATTATGATGAAACTTTCTACGGGGAAACTTCAAAACATATCACTGCGACTCAAGGTTGGACAATGTTGGTGTTCGGAGCAGCTATTGTGATTTTAAATGTAGCACTTCTCAACTTTGTGATTGGTTTGACCGTTGCGGATATCCAGGTAAAGAAAGCTCAACTGGTGAGAATTTTGAAAAAAAAAACTTAAAAAATTTTCTACCCTTGAAAAAAACAATTAAATTACATTTGGAAACGACAGGAACTGAGGCAATACACGTCAACATGGAAGAACTACAGTATTCTCTGGCAAATATTTTTGTTTGACACTTTTCTATCTCATTTTCCAATCAAAAGTCAGGATTTGTTGAAGAAGCTTATGATATTCAAACCACCAAAGGATGACAACGAAACGTAAGTCAGCAGTCACCAAATAAATGCTTAATCTAATATTCTGTAATTTATTTTGTCCATCCAGGCCTGACTTTAAACTCGAGATTGTGCTCAAGACACTCCCTAAACATCTACGGAAGGAAGTCCATAAGTTGAATTTAAGAGTGGGACATCGGACTCCCCTGAGTAGTTGAACACTCAATAAATTTATAGTGGTTATAACGTTGTCATTTAATCCGATACGGGTTGAAGAGTGGTTATTTTTTTTAATATGTAAATTATCACCGCCTAGTGAATGGAACACTTCCTAATGCTATGAATGTTCTTCGGTTCGGAATAATAAAAATTCTTTGGATAAATAGAGGAGAGTTCGATCCAGACTTTCTAATACACATTCATATGTTATGACCATGACATTGTAAACCAGTCCACCTCAAGCGT
The DNA here is from genome assembly GCA_034694305.1 of Protaphorura glebata. NCBI lineage: Eukaryota > Metazoa > Arthropoda > Collembola > Poduromorpha > Onychiuridae > Protaphorura > Protaphorura glebata. The sequence goes on along the minus strand of JAQFYE010005409.1, from coordinate 3,131 downwards.
CAACTTTATCAGAGAGATACTAACACTACCACGAATCGTTTCGTTAAAATTTCATTTTTGGGAGGCTAAAATTGTCAGTTTCTTTTTGAAAAAATTTCGAAATCCCTTACAAGATGGGTAAAATTTGGAGTGTGAAAAATGTAAAGAAAGTCAAACCTGACATAGCTTAAATGTCCCAATACTGGATTGTTGAATAATTTTGAGGCGTTCAAGGTCAAATATTATTAAGCGATTTCTGGCAGAATTATTTAGGCTTCAATTTAGCTATTATTATGAAAAGGTCAAGTTGTTCAATAATTCGGATACAGGAATTCCGATTTCTCGATTAATGTTTTGATCTAGATTTGGAAATGACTCAAAGTGGACAATTTTATTTTTGCACATCGTTATACAGAAAGCGTCAATTGAACCTCTGAGTGGTAAGGAACTACCAGGCACGAACAATTGGTGGTATTACTTACACGGGGACAACACAACAGCATTGCGATGATTTTTGTACTGCCCTCATTTTTGCAGATTGGTGTAAATATGAAAACACAATTTAAATAGTTCGTAAATTTGTTGCTGATCGAGCATCCAAGATTTAGTACGCACAAAAAATAACTGACCTGAGCCTTAATATACGCTATTTACATGCCATCAATCTTGTGTTTGGAATGTAAGACACATGAAACATTCAAGCATTAAGTGAAACGAAATGCTACTCACCATAATTTAAAAAACAAAGACCAGATTCGTATATCCCATCGCCATCGAATTTATTTTCGTTTCTTCCCCGAATGAAATTTTTAAAATAGGTAATTTGATGAGAATTGTAACGTTCACTATAAATATACATATACGAACCGATACAAATGTTCCTTGAGTTAAGAATAGATCTCAATATGTATTACGGTAAATTAAACAAGAAGGGCGTTTGATGTTTAGCCTTAGTAATACTCCAGAAATTATTACCTGCCGCATTATTTCCCGCAATGAAAGGAAATATCCACATTTAATTCGCATACATTCGAGACTCTGGCTGAACAAATCCAATGATAACAGCGACCACCGTAAAGGCGATTTTATTGACAAAATATATTCCTGTACATTTTCCATGCTGTATTATGACTCATTCCCTCTGAATATCTTTTATACAATTTATAATTGATAAATTTACCGCATCAACAGAAATACGGTCGCTTTAGTTGTACTTTATCTTTAGTTGTTGACCAACATTACAATTTCTCGGGTCTCCATAATTTAGACTGCATCCAGCAAAGTCCGGCGAAGGTTGGGATTGCATAAATTATCTCAAGAAAAATCGTCCGAGTCAAGGTCAATATAAAAAACGCTTGTTTCTACAGAAGTCAGTTTCCTCGAATATAGTTTGTCATTTCTTTGTCGTAAAAATGCAGCACTAATAACTTTTTGATTACAATTTGCTTTTAACAGAAAGCAAAATTTGCCGTTCAAATTCACGCTAGACATTTGCATACGAATTCGAGTGAATTTAGCCAATTCATGAGATGCTATCTTCGAAAAGAATCGTTCGAGTGTTCAGGTGTCAATTTCAAGAACATACCACATACTAGAAATTGTTTATTTGCGGTCCGAATTTCGACAACTGCGGAAGCTGAAATTCTTGAACCTAATAAAATCATTTAACTAACTGACTTTATTTAATTACTTATTTGTTGGAACCAGCGACAAAACCATAAATCAAATTAAATAACATGACAAATCCCCAAATTGTTAAATTGTCAGAACTAAAATTGAACTAACATTAATTCGGTTTTACCTGACAAGTCAAAAACTAATAAAATTATCCGCCGGTAATAAATTCAACTTTGTGTCCGAAAGACAAGCTTTCGAGGAGCCTTTGGAAACTGAAGTTCAAGTAAATATATTCTGAGGCTGAACATCGAAATATTGATCTATTTTTGAAACCTGCTGTATTATCATGCGCAAACTTAAAAACCTCAGCCGGTTGACTATTGTACAAACAATCATACACCAATTCTATCTCGTCAAGAAGAATGTGACAAGTTCTGAAAATCACCAGCTGAAGCATTGCAAGAGGTTTCTAAAATTGTTGACAACTCTCAATATAATTCCGTTCTGTTTGGACGATGGTGGAGATGGAAAATATCGATTACTGCTCACAAAAAAAATTTGGAAGATCGTAATTAGTACTCTTTTCGGTTTCTTAAATTTTGTCTATTGTATCTCATTGTGGGTCGACTTACTGCATTACCACCCAATTTATATTCAAGAAAAGCGAATTCGGGAGTGCTTGTACCACATTGCAGCTTCGGCATCCTATTCACCTTCTATCGTTACATTCGTTCACTTCTTATTCTTCAAACGTGAAATCGTAGAAGCTGTCAACAAAAGTCTTCAGCTTCACTGTGATGGTCATGGTAAGTTCAGGTTTTAAATTTACCAGAAACCATGGTCAAGTTTAGACGCTTCATAAGGTAAAGGGTGAAAGTGACCCTAGTAGTAAGGAGGAACTCCATTTCGTTATTAATCAATGTTCACGGGTGACAGGATAGTCCAATGGTCCTCCCTGCACATGCATGTCCAATTTTAGAAAAGACAAAACTTTCAATCAAAGTTCGATAAAAATAATTCAAAAAAACGCGTTTCAACAGCACAAGTTCACGAAATCCCCTTAAAATGTTTATTATTTAATTTCAATTTTTGGCATTTAAAGGGTCACGATCCGAGAAGGAAAATATTGGCCGTACATGGAGACGAATTGACCGATTGTGTTTGCTATTCCAATGGTGCTTCATCAGCTCCATTGTTCTTCACACTTCCAGGTTCTGGAGATTCCCAACAAATCGGATCTTCATGTTCTCATTGTTCCCAAAAACTTGGCAGCAAATTACGTTGGTAAAACTTGGAATGACCTTTTATGAAATTTGTTTCCATATCACTGGATGGGGCACATTTCTAACCGATACTCTCCTCTGTCTGTTATGCGTTCAAACAGAGAGTTCTACATTGTACACTTTAACACAGTAAGTAATAATACCGATATGTTTGATTCGGACACAGGAAAATCATTTTATATGCTTCTGAAATCGCTTTCCAAACATTCCGTCGCGGTTTTAAATTCTACGAAAAATATGTAAAACCCTACC
>JAQFYE010005408.1:0-12002 GCA_034694305.1 Protaphorura glebata | reverse complement strand
AATTCCCGAAATTGATCCTATTAAACATCTATCTGACGTCAACAAATATTTAATTGAGTTTGCGACGCGCGAATTTCAAAGTAGTCTACGAGATAAAAAAACGCCCTGTATTATTAGATAATTCAAATAGATTTCTTTTAACGATAAGATCCTTTGACGTCACAGACAAATCGACACTCGTAAGGATGTCATTGTCATGCCAATTTCCAAAGAATTTAGTGACGGCATCTCTAAGTGTATTTTATTTGTTTAGAAAGTAATTTGTAGTTATATTATTAGAAATTTCAAATAGAACTCGAATCACTCGAATGACTGACAGAAGAAAAAATGCGTTTCTCATTTTCTCGCTCGAGAATAATGTTATGTGGCTGTGAGGGCTGGTTCGCTAGCTACCGACGACAGTAACGTCACTTTCCGTCACGGAGCGTCCAGATCTCAGGACACATGACCAAGGAGCTGAATCTTAAGGTTTACACATGTCATTATGAAAAAGTGTAAACTTTATATACTTACAGTTATACCAAGTATAACTGTAAGTCATAAGGACTTAACCGTACTTTTCAATTAAACTTGATAACCCATTGTACGTATTTAATTAAATGTTCGTGATTACTTTGATTCCTTTCGTGTCTTCTTCATCAAAAGACCCTATGTCAAAAGCATCCGCAGCATTCACCTCTCCTCGAGGTGGGACAAGGGGAGGTGAATATTTTTGCAGGTAAACTTGATGCCAATCCAGTCCTTTGAAGAACGGATGTTCTTTTACTTCGTCCGCCCTAAAACCACACCAAAACATTTCAGTTCGTTTAGTTAAATTTGATTTGATTCTTTGTTAATGTGTTATTCCCGCCGCATTCTGATACCTAAGGAGGCATGGAAAGTCTTCAAAAACTTAATTGACGAAAATTGTCAGTCGAAACAAATATTGTCCCTGTCCACCCCGGATGGTGTGGTTTCTGATTTTATTGCTCTTGCTGATGTGCTAGCAAAGTCATTTACTCTGTCTCGTCCAAATCCTACTGAATCTACACAAATCTATTACTGTGACTGACATTCCGGACTTTGACTTTATTTCGATTTCTGGTCTAATTTCAAATACAAAAGGTGAATCTTGTTTGGGGGAAGGAGGCATACCAGCCAAGATTATCAAAAGTTTTTGTGAGGACCTCATCCCACCTATACTGGATATTTTTAAACTAGCACTTTCAGCGGAATTTACCCCGCTCATTGGAAGATTGGAATAGTGACACTTCTTTTGAAAAAGGGTTCAAACCCTTCTGATCCACTATCTTACAGACCGATCACTACATTGTCATTTCTTTCAAACTTTGTACACGTATGTGAAATCAGTCTGACAGTTAAATCAATCAATCAATCAATCAAAAATATATTACAAAATTGATTCTTTCTCATCTACTGGATGCAAATATCCCTTTAAACAAAAGGCAACATGGGTTCAAAAAAGTCAGGTTCACTTTCCATGCTACATCCAACCTCCTTCACACTGTATTTGAATTCCTTGATAAGAATCTCTTCACACTTATTGCTTTCCTTGACCTCACTAAGGCCTTTGATTCCCTTTCATATCCAATTCTCATGCGCAAGTTGCAAGTCCGTTACAATCTCCCAGATCTCCCAGATAAATTTCAAATCCAAATTTAATATAAGTTAGTTACAAGTCGAAATCGATGTCACCTACTGATAATTCAACGTTTCAATTTTGATGTTAATGTTGTGAGGGCTATGATTATTGATGTCTTAAATAAGCTTACATCCAATTCAATCCAAAAAAGTTCTTCAGGGTTCTGTTTTAGGCCCTTTACTGTTCTTACTATATTTTAATGATAAATTAATGTTACACATAATCCTTCCTTACCTTAATAAGGATTTGTAACAACCAAGGAGAAAAAGACTATCTCCGTAAGAGTTAGGCCAGTTCTGAAAATAATTTTCAAAATCTCCATTTTTGCAACGGACGAATTTTCGACGGGCAATCCAGTGGCAACCCAATATGAAGTGCATGGATTGCATGAGGCATTTTTGACCTCTGGAGTCATTTTGTAAACAACGAGGTGCTCTTGATTCATGGGAGATACATATTTCCCATTTACTTCTTCAGCACCAGAAGAAAAATAACAACTGGAGTACCTCTTAGAGGAGAGTGTAGTCAAGGTTCCTCGGTAACAACAATGTTTTGAACTTCCCTTCACAATTTGAAATCTAACAATCTGCTGGTAATAGATTCCAGTATATACGAGGGGCGAGCAATAATTTCCTATCGTTTTATTGTTATCTTAATCCCAAAATTCCGAAATTAATTCTTCGTATTCCCCCGACAAAGAATAGGATCCACAGTTATAGAAATTGGTAGAATAGATACGTGATTTGCTTTCTTCGACCTAGTTCCTAATGCCTAATAATACCTAATTCGCTCGAATTAGGTATTTCCGAATGTTGGTACATTCTTTTTATAGCGATTGAAACTGAAAAGACCCAATGTCTCCAGAGGTGAACGACCTTTTCGTCAGAACTGTTTCCCTCACCTCTAATACCAAAAGTAGTCAACATAATAGGTATAACGTTCACACATCTATTCTACTACTTTCTATACCTATGATAGGATCGCACACCAAAATTCATGAGATTCTACCCACACGTTCGATCATTAACTCATCATTTTATTTCTGACGTTTCCAGGATAAACGTCAGAAATAAAATGGAAAAGTCGTATTTTCCGAGCCGACAATTGATTTTTTTTGCTGCAAGGGAAATCCGTATCCGAAACCCTTAAAACTTACAAAAAATCGAATTAGTGTTCACTGGACTTGTGTTCTGTTCATTCATAGTTTCACAAAGTGAGTTGCATATTTTAAGCTTCGTGTCACATAACAAGGTCAAATACAAAAAACTCCCAGGGAGACCTATTTCTGTCAAAAATCTAGACAACTAGTGCTGGGGTAAAAAACATTGACTAGTCTGACCAACGGCTTACGGTTAGGTTAGGCACTAATGGGAAGTGGGCAGTGTACATAGGTAATTGTATATAAAAAAATATGAAGAATTTTTTAAGAAATATTAAGATTTCGACTAGGGAATTGGCTAGTGACTTGAAGATATCATTCAGTTCAGTTCTGATGACCTTGACTCAAGAACTTAGTCCAAGAAAAATTTGTGCCCGGTGGGTACCAAGGCTGCTTACAACCGATCAAAAAGTAAAACAGGTGACGATATGCAAACGATAACTACACCGGTTTAACCGTAACAAACAAATATATTATTATCCCGGATTATGAAAGAACGTACAGCATGTGTTCACAACTATGATCCCGCTCACGAATCCCGCTAGTCGAAACAAAACTCTTCAGTGGAAACAGGGATCATTTTCCGCCACGGAGGAAGGAAATTTCTCCAAATCTGTTGCGCATGTTATGGGATATATGTTTCAGGGACTGCGGTTAAGGGTGTTCACCTAATCAACTTTTTTCAACGTGAAAGCACAATGCATGGTGCACATTCTTTTCAATTTTGAATTTCAATAAGTTTCTATTATGCCAATAAGAAAAAAACAGACAATGGTACTAAATCACACTCTGAGAACTCTTCCCCATTGCCTGAAAGTCGAAGAGAATAATGAAACAATTTAGAGATCACTTAAATTACAGAGTGATCACTCCTTATAAGCACCCTTAGACAGTCTTTACTCCTGCATAAATCTTTCGCCGATGAATCTGTTTTATGTTCTGAATATGTTCTCCGTGCGATTTGGCAACAGCCCCTAGTCGTCTTTTTCAATTTGTAAAAACGTTTTGGCATGTTATTGGGGTAATTTGATTTCATGCATGATTCAGGATTTTTTGAAGCCCGGTAAAGTTGAAGCTTATAGTTTTTCCAGTCTATGTTTTAAGCGTTCAAATCGTAAAAAAAATACCGGACTAACGTCAGGTGACTCGAGGGGTACCCGGCTGTTTGAGAAATAAACGAACACCAGTTTTGACCTTCGGGTCACCACCATATTGCTGAGTGAATCGAGCGGTGTGGGAGGAAGCCGTAGATGTAGAGAAGATGTACGAACACTTTCACCGACTCGCCAGGGCAAAGTTGTTGAATGTCCGCTTCCAAAACCGTTTTAGCACATTCCCCACATCATACTTGAGTTGACCCTACAATTTGACCTCACTGGAACAAAGGTCAACACTCGCGGGCTGGTCATTTCGGCGACCACCATCATCATGTCAAAAACACTTTTCTCATTTCTATACAACGTAGTTTTCGACCATATTTCTGATCTTTGTGCAGTAAATCGGACGGTTTTTGTACATATCCTGAATCAAGAAGAGCGCCCCTTCTTAGGTCATTACATATTCACTCTGAATTCCTGCAAAATGACTCTCATAAAGCTTCCCGGACTTCTTTTTTCGGGTTTTCTTGTGTCGAGAAAGATGCTGATGAACGTTCTCTTTTTTCTTTTTTTTGTGCAATAATTTGTGAATGTTTGACTGCGATATCCTTAATGACTTTGCCATTGACATTTGACTCGGCGGGTTCCCTTTGCCGGCAATAAAGTTCAGATTTCTCCACTTCTCTAGATTCGTCATTTTGGATGGTATTTGATTTGTCGGCCTGGGTGAGTTTTTAAAAATATGTTTTCGACTTTTTCCGACGTTTCTGATAATATGTCGGATTCTGGTCACACTGATGTCAAGTCCACTATTTTTCAGTGCTTTCTGAATTGTCTTATACCGGTTTCCGTTGTTGGAAAGGGCTTTAATTGGCTTTTTTCGGAATTAATTTATTTTGGGAGCCATTTTAATTAAATTTTTTAACTTTTTGGTGGACATCTGTGGCAAATCGCCTGGAGTTCCTCCTACAAAAATACCTCTATGGGTGTGAGGGGGGCCCGCAGTCGCAGAATTTAAAAGGGTGCTTATAAGGAGTGATCACTCTGTATACCCAAATAATTTACCCTGGCTAGATACTCCGGCGTTGAATACCTTACAATTGTTGAGATACACGTGGAGGCGTACCTATTTAACTACACTTAGTTCTGGAATAACCTATGTTGCCTGGTACTGAAGGACTTGGTAAAAGAAACTGGTAAGAGGATACGGAAACGATCACTAAAGTATAACTTTAGACCAAACTTAACGACGGAACTACATTAAAAGACTATAAACGCAGTTTGAGGTTATTAATTTTTGTTCACTAGTTATGGCTGTGCGAAAGGGAATTATTGCTCGCTCTTCGTAATTGCTACATTTGTCACTGCTCTTACCGTAAGAAAGAGCTGTTTACCGTAAGAAACGGCTTGTCGAACCAGCCGTAGACATATTGAACTCCTTTACCAGCATGTTTCACAGTTTTTAACGCGAACATGATAGACTCATATTACACTCAAATAATTACATTTTTCTAAAAGGTAATTAAAATTTATCTTAGATTTATTGATAACTCATTAGTTAACTAACATAATTAACACATTAGTGTAATTGTGTCTCACGAATGTGTAAAAAACTTGGTTGTTACCTTTATTACACACTAAATTTTGAAACTCATACCAAAATCTCATAAACGTTAACCATAAATGTCTCAAATACACTATGGTTTTCAGTTGCGGACGCCATTTTCGAACAGAATTTTCTTTCTTTTCGAACTTTCTTTCTTTGGGGCCAAGAATTTCAACTTAACGCTGTTGTCAACATTATATGTAGGCTCGGCTCGGCTTCAAGCCAAACATCGTGATCGTTTTCGACACAACTGTATTCTTTAGTGTATTACTAATGTTGGTAATAGTTGCTTCAATTGGGATGTTTGTGAAAGCGATATAACGTCAGAAAATACGTATTTGTGGTCTGATGGTGCTACGGAATTTTTGACAGCTTCAGAAAACGCAGAATTGTTGACCAGTGTTTTCGGATGTTCTAGCGTTTGGGTTTTTATGATTTTCTTAAGGTGGAACCCCATTGGGTATGATGGTGAGTTCCTAAAATTAAGTATTGGTCTCACTCCGTCTTTGTGTACTTTTGTTATACCATAAGATTGTGGCACGGGGGCTGCTGGGATACCATTGAGCTGGATTGAAGTCAGTTTACATTTCTGGAGGTTCGCCCACTTTTGTTTTCATTGACTTTACGATGTGTTCTGTTCGATGACTTCTTAATGTTCCATACGTGGGATTTTCCAGCGGTCTTGCCATCTTACATTCATATTCATTTGTGCTTATATTTGCTGTGTAATTACCTTTCTCGGCACGACTTATCGTAATCTTGACCGTATGTATTTTTTGTTGATCCAATTGTACATCTTGATATTCGTGTCCTCTCTCTTCAGCTTTGAGTATTGAGACCACTCCTGAGCAGACCATGTTCTGTTTCATTTTTGATGTTTATGTTGTGTTTGTGTGAGCTATGAAATTGATGACTTAAATAAAATTTCATCGAATCGAATCCAATCCAATGTTTGTTATCTTATACATCGAAATTCCTTCGACAGGATTCTACATTAATCGCAGATTCCATGATTCGCGCTTGGTGGTTGGAATGGCAAAGCTTAAACCTGTAAAGGGAGGGATATAAATGGCTGATGCCCTTTCTTGTATAAGTTAACTCCCATAGACATGGTGTTCTGTGGCTTGAAGCAATTGGTTTAACTTTTTTAAAATTCGGTCGTATTGTAGAGGTGTAAATAGTCAGGGTGACCAACTTTTCATTTTGGAATTACCATTTTAGGTACAATGAATTACTTTTTTTGGCCGTTTCATCTACAACGAATTGGTTTTTTTCGCCGTTCTGTCTACACTGAATTCCTTTTGGTTTAAGCTAACGGTGTATGTGATTTTGCTGCAGTGGCGAGTCTAGGAATTTTTGCCACGTAGGCACAAACAGGGGTTCTCTTTCTCTAACTTTAGTGCCAGAAACGGTCGCCCGTTTCTCCTGTCAAAAGAATTTTGTTTGACAGTTTTCTTAACATAGGTTGCATGTAAAACTAGTTTTTAGTTAGAAAATTGGCATAATATACAAATATTTCTGGGATTTCTGAGAAAGTAGTACACAAGAGTACAAGCTTTTCAAAAAGAGTACAAAGGAGTACAAAATTTTCTAGGAGTACAGCCGACCGAAAAAGAGTACTGTACTCCTAAAAAGAGTACGGTTGGTCAGCGTGATATAGTGTAACTATAATTACTTTATTATTATTATTGATATGTGTTATCATCGTAAGGCAAACAATGAGCATACTTGTACGTGTGATTGCAGAAGAAAAAACGCGCTAATAAAGAATCCAATCCAATCCATATTCAGACATCGTTTCGACATATTAAGAATTGATTTCCTCTTCTGCTTTACAGTTTAAAAGCTGTTTTTTTACTATTTTGGCTGGGAGTAGGTATTTTATCAAACGATCAATTTCCTTCTTTTGTTTCGTCTTGATGGGGTCGTTGTAAATCGGGTTTACTTTTTTTCAGTTTGATAATAACCGGTCGGTTTTACTACAACTTACCTTGCCGGGGTTTCTAGACATTCGTCATAATTATACTCGGCAAATCGGATATTGTGAATGCATTTCCACATGCAATTAAATCAGAAGAAACATTGACACAGAAAGAAAGTTTGACATGCCCGCCATCCCCATCCTCGCTTTATGAATCAGTTTCATCATACTATAAATTATGTCAATACAATTTTTATTATGATTGCTGAGTTAAGGTTGTATATATTGTATTTTAATATTTCCCCTCTCTTTGTCAGTCGGGTGATGTAATTTATGGCAAAAGGGTAAGAATATTGATAACATTTTATTCAGGAATTCTTGACTGAAAAAAAAGAACTTCACTAACTAATTAGAATCCGTCACCTCCGAGAATTTGTTCTCTCAATAATTCTGTATTGTCTCCGCAGTGTCTCCTCAATAAGGTACGTTTTCTCTTCCTAGCTGCCGGAGAAAATAATTTTTTCTATTCTTTCTCGTTAAAGTTTTACAATATGAAGTACACACATGTAATCCTGCATCAAGGTGTCAGAGATTTAACAAATCCAAAAACATACCATCTGCCACAACATCCTAGGCGTTTGTCTACGTCCCTCTGAAGAAGTCCATCCAGCAAGAGTCTTAATTCGGAAGAGAATGTGTCAGGCAACTCTACGTTCTACAAACAATTGAAATGAAAACTTAATTGGAAATAATGGAAAACATATGCTGACTAACGGTACCACCACATACAATTAAGGTGACCAACTAGTTTTTTGGCAGAGGTTAATGGAGCCCCGCGCTGAATTCGATTTTCCCACATTCTTGACGTTGAGTGTAATATCTATTTTCGTTTTCGTTTGCGTTTGCTGGAGTTTGAACTGAACAACATAGAGTATAGACAGGTTTCTGATTCAGGTCTAGCCTCGGTAGATGGTGGAAGCACTGGGGTGAACCTTTTGTCATAAGTTGGATTTATAGTACTACGAAAGAGGGTTCCTTGCAGAATTTCTTTTACCTATCTCATTATCCAAGTGGGCATTTTTTTACAAGAATCTACGAAAATTCACTGTTAAGTGACTATCATTTTAGAAATAAAATACGTATGCCGAGATAAAAATTGTCAAATATAAACCCCATGTTGAAGCTTATGGGGAAGAAAAGGTTCATCCCAACCGCTATGCTGTGCTCCCTATATCTAACACGCGGTGCAGAAAGCGCGCGAGAAACTGGTGTATATAAAGGCATCCATTGGTCCGCCAAGAAGTCCAAGGATGGTCACCTTACCAGCAGAGAAACGTAATAATGCACCATTGTTAAAGTCATCCGGTCTATTTCATGTTTGTCTTTCGTTTTGTGCTGTCTGAATGGACTGTGTCCCTTTAGGAGTTTGTACAACATACACCCGAAAGAAAACCAGTCAGCACTGGAGTCATAAGCAGCTCCTTTGCACAGAACTTCGGGCGCCATGTATCCGTGTGTGCCTCTGCAATAATTTACATTACATCCTGATCAATGAGATACAAAAAAGTTTACATAAGCAGTTCAAATACGGGGGAGTTTGGTATCAGTTTGGTATAGACTCATTGGGATAATCATTAGATAATTATTTATATGGTGTCAATAAAGGGAGACCAGCGTTAATTTGTTAATAATTCGTTAGCAAATTGTTGATTTCGAAAGACACTTGAATAAACTTAAACTTAAACTTGAAAGTTTCAAGTTTAATCGATTCGTAGGTAAGATTATGAACACGGCAGGTAATTAAAAAAAAACAGTCCTGCCTGTCAAGTTCGGTTTCAACTTGAAACTGAACTTGACAGGCAGGACTGTTTTTTTTAATTACCTGCCGTGTTCATAATCTTACCTACGAATCGATTATAGGGCTCAGAAGCAGATCTGAGTCCATCTGGTTTGTACGGGGTGGGACAATGTTTGAACAGATTATATGGCATTACAGATGGAGGGCGAGCAACTACAGCATTAGCAGAAGGATAGGATTCAATCATACTGTACTGTATTGTAAATATATATTTCCTTCAGCTATGTACCAGGGGTAAAATCGAAATGTTATATGGCATTCGTACATGGCAACGTGAAACATTTATTTTGTACACCGTTGCCTTGTTGTGTACTTCGAAGCGAAATACGACCTTGATTTTATGCCGTAGGACGAGCGAGGAGAGGGGAATAGAGCAGAAAATGTGTACTGTTGCCTCTAGCGTCGCTTCGCTCGGCAAGAGGCATAAAAGCGTAAGTGAGTCCGTTATTCTTATTACTATAATAATACTACAGTGTGCATTTCAGTTTTTGCGCTACACCAGGATGGCTGCAAGCGAAAAGTCCTTGTCGCATCCTGCAAATGACACTTAAATCAAACGAACATTGCCAATCCTAACTATGAAACTTACACACTTGCATGAGGTTTCTTTTTCGAGAAGTCACAAGCGAGGCCCAAGTCTGAGATTCGGACATGTCCGTGTTCATCCAGAAGAATATTTGCAGGTTTCAGGTCACGGTACACAATGTAACGTTTATGCATATGTTCTAAACCTGTAAAAATTAGAAGAGTAGGTGTTATAGGTATAACAATTCATAGCATTCAAGTACAGTATTTAAAGACATGAATTTCTACTTCAGATTTGAACCAAACATGTCACTTTTGGAATGTCAAAAAAGGGAATGTTAGCGGCGCCAGACTGTCGCCAAAAGGTATAGACAAGCAATCGATGCAGGAATCCGATCCACCTGCATTGCACATGATGTCATCAGAAGTAGATAAATTCCAACACAAACTGGCATCAATCAAGCGTCGATAGACACAAAATTAATCGTTCTGGATTTATTTGTCTGATCAACCAGTAATTTCAGTTTTTTGTGTATTCTGTTTAATAAAAAGGCGAACTACTGTTGTCACAAAAGTGGGCAGACGTGCCCTACACTATTTATTGTTTAGAAAGAGTAGAAACACAATATTATTCACATACCTCAGATGGACTCGGCTTTATTATTCAGTTACGATACATTCCACACTATAGTTCACAGCAAGCCGGCACTAGTTTTTGACGAATTACTGCTACAGCGGGTAGATGTTTTAGATTATTCAGTGTCGGGACGAACTAGCCGGAATTCTCGCAGATCGAATTTGGAACCCGCGAGGGAAGGAAAACTACTCAACATAACATTTGGTGACCCTGACGTGATCGGTGGTGTTTAGATTGTGCCAAAAATGAATCGGGTTAACAAGGCCAGTAAGATGGTTCGTACAGCTTTGACATAGGCTATTTGAAGCCTATGTCAACCAAGTGGAACATAAAAAGCTTCGCTCCGTTAACTTCGTTCACTTCGCTCGCCCAATTAACACATTGAATATTTTCTGCGGATTGTTACCGTAAGAGAATTAATGACTAGATTATTCTGCGAAGACTGCCGAGTTGCATCTAATAACTAATAGAATAATATCTAATAGATAGAAATCTATTAACTGGGCAATGAATACGGCGTACTCGCAAGAAAAACTGTTACCTAGGATTACTTCAGCCGCGTAGAACCGCATATCCTGTTCGTTAAAGACACCATGTTGGGAAAGATGATAATGAAGGTCTCCTCCGTTCATGAGATCCAAAATAAAACACAACTTGTCCAAGGTGTGAAAGGCGTACGTCATACAGACGATGAAGGGGCAATCAACCTGAAAATTTACAACTGAATTATGCATTTATCTATGTGAATATGTGCGTTCCCTGTCTGTTATTAGACCGTGGACGCAGTCCTGTAAAGGTCTTATAAAATCCCAATGTCCGTAACAGACAGACGGACAGACCTGTCGACCTGCTTCACACTGCCTCTCAGCAGATAGTCACACTGCTGCAGGAAATTTAGGGTTGCTCCCCACTTGTCCGTAACAGACAGACAGACAGACTGACCTGTCGACCTGCTTCACACTGCCACTCAGCAGATAGTCACACTGCTGCAGAAAATTTAGGGTTGCTCCCACACTTGTCCGTAACAGCCAGGCGGACAGACCTGTCGACCTGCTTCACACTGCCTCTCAGCAGATAGTCACACTGGTGCAGGAAATTTAGGGTTGGTGGCAACCCGCGCTTTTCAGGCGGGCACCTTTCAACTGCACTTCACTCGAAGCAATACGAACTCACAAACTCTTTAATGTATACGGATTTATACTGTTCGAATTGTTTCTCCGCACAATCCGGGATAGAGCTGACACCCTTCATCTAATGCCAAATCGAGATTTACAAAATACGTACAATTTGATATGACATTATTCCTTGTATTAACATTGTAAAAACCTGCGGCGCTTAGCGCCGCAGCTTAGGCCCGTTTGCGGTTAACATGGGTGGCTATAGAAGATTTAACATGGGTAGCTATAGGGCGTTTAACATGGGTGGCTATGGATATTTAAGATGGGTGGCTATAGGGCATTTAACATGGGTGGCTATAGGACATTTAACATGGGTGGCTATAGGACATTTAACATGGGTGGCTATAGGGCGTTTAACATGGGTGGCTATATGGCATTT